>JANRGW010016494.1:0-22204 GCA_024733675.1 Psilopsiagon aymara | reverse complement strand
GGGAAGTTTAGATTGGATATGAGGAAGAAATTCTTTACTGTGAGGGTGGTGAGGCACTGGAATGAGTTGCCCAGGAAGTTGTGAGTGCTCCATCGCTGGAGGTGTTCAAGCCTTGTTGGGCAGAGTCTTGAGTGACATAGTTTAGTGGGAGTTGTCCCTGCCCATGGCAGGGGGGTTGGAACTCTATGATCTTAAGGTCCTTTCTAACCCTAACTATTCTAGGATTCTAGGATTCTATGATAGGTCTACTTTTGAGTATTCGTATAGTAATTTTTTTTCTCCTGTACATCTCAAGATATTTCATTGAAGCTGAACAGGAAGCAAGTGATTGCAATGTAGTATTTGGTTTTGGTTTTTGTTTTGTTGGGTTTTTTTAAATATGCAGATCCCTGCAAAATTGTATTATTTCAGCCTCTAATCTATCCGGGCATCGTAGCGTCTTCTATTGGCACACCACAGAATTCAGACGACACAATATACATTCTAGTCAGAACACCATGATACAATATGGCATTTAACTACACAAAGGCAAATATAAGTGTTTTATCTGAATATATTTATTTCAATTAAAAAATTTGCATTTCTGAGGAAAGGAAATAAAGCATCTATAATCTTTCTTTCAAAATATTTGTGTCACAAAATGTAAATCAGCAAAATAGTTCTATTTCTTCCCCTCTTCTGCCCTGCCCTATTCCCTCCCTCACTTCCTGCCCTACCCCCCACTTTTCTTTTTTGTAAATAACATTAGAATACCTGCTTAATTTAACTGAGCATAATGGATTAGGTTTCTCTCCAGACTAAGCAATACAAAAACTAAGTGGCAGTTTAAGTTTAAATAGTGCCTTATCTTTTTTTCCCTTTAAGTAAAAATCTGTGTTTTTGACAGGTCCCTGTCTGAATAGAAATGCTGAGAATTGAAGTATCTTATTATTCACCCATCAGGTAAATTGTTACCAAAGGTAGCACCAACTTCTTCATATCAACCTGCCTGCATAGTTTAGTTTCCTTGCAGTGACACTTTCAGCACTGAATTTATGCTTGAATAAAACAAACACAAACAATACAATAATATTTTTTCTTAAGCTAGACAACTCTGAAAAAATTTGGTTGCATTTTTAAAGCTAATTTATGATAAACATCTATAAAAAAACTTCATTTTTTTACATGGTCAATATTGAGTGCAGTCATTAGACACTGAATGTAAAAGTAAGGAATCGTCTACTTTAAGAACAAATAAGAGTACAAATTACTTAGAAGCTATTGTCAACATAAAGCCCAGCTTCTCCAGAATTGTAGGGTATTTGAAGCAGGTTCCACAGTTATTGCACTTAAAAAAATCATCAACTCCAATTTCAATATAAAAGCATTTACAATAAATAGCAGTGTTTGGAAAAATTACATCTTCCAGCATGCAATTTTTCAAATGGCATGAACAATGGCATTAAGAAGATACTTTTATGGTATATTGCACAACAGTCTTCAAGGTCATAGGAACAGCTGGTTTACCAAAGTTCTGCAGTTATAGAGTATTCCCAGAACAAGCATAAGAAATAGGAAATATTCCTCATGACAAAATACACATTTCGTTTACTTTTCTGACTACATACCTTTGTTCACATGCTGAGCTAACTGGCACGACTGCTGAAGTCAATGCATATGTGTTATCTATATATTACTGTTTTGATTCCTGCACTTATTTTACATATCTGTTTAAAAGAATATTAAATAATGCTTTCACATTTAGGATTAATAATTATTATTTTAAAATATTATCATTATTACCATTTCTATCTTTATTATTGTGTAGAATCATCTGTATATGCTATATATATGTTTATAATGTTAACATATTGTGATAGTCTTATTCATATAGCATGTTTATGCTACAAGACCAGTCTCTAGATTAGAGAAAGTGCACTGATTAAGGCTCTGCACCTCTTTGCTCCCCTTCCTCTGCAAAGCAGCCTGCTCCTGCTGCACCCTGACACATAGCCCTACTAACAGTGTCAGACCTGACAGGCTCATTTTTCCCTCTAGAATCCCAAATATCTCCCAAATTGTCTCAACAGGGGAAGGAATTTTCATCTGAGTGATTGAATATATGCCTATAGAAGTTCATCTTAGATTTCTGATCTCTTCCCTTGTTTCACAAACAGCGCCAGACACATTTCAAACCAGTCATTTCAGGAGTGTGATTACTCCACTAACGCAGCTAAGAAAAGCACAAGTGACAAGGAAATTACCTGGAGCATCCATTTGCTTACCAAGCTATACCTATGTGATGTGTGTTAAAAAACACACCTACTGATATAAGCCATGGAATTAATTATTAATTTAAACAGACTTAATAGTTTTATGCATAGTACATCATCCATTGCTCCCTCAAACTCTTTCATCAGTCATCATCAATTAATCAAATCATCCTCTGCTGGTTGTCAAAGTAACAGTGCTGGTGGGGAGGTTGTAAATATTACAATTTCCCAAGTATAGGGGTTTAAATCTATATCATACATGGGGTTTACAAGAGCTCAAATTAGTTAAAAAGTAAAGGTTTAGTCTTGACCTTGCTATAGTTTTTTCCTAGAAACAGCAAAATTAAGATACTGCCTCTAATCTCTCCTAATTTTGCACCCTAGACCTCTTTCTCTCATCAAGAGTGGACAGCTGAATCTGCAGAACTATACATTAGAAACATCAGCTTCTCTGCACAACACGGAATTCAAATTCATGCCATTTTGAAGTTGTCCTGGGTTCAGCAGTAGCAGTCATTTTTCTCCTTCTTAGTAGCTGCTGCAGTGCTGTGGTTTCAACTTTCAGCCTGGGAACAGCACTGATAACACCGATGTTTTTAGTTGTTGCAGTAATGTTTACTCTGATCAAGAACTCTCTGAGTGTCAGGTTCTGCCAGGAAGGAGCGGAAGTTGGGAGGAAGCCGAGACAGGACACCTGACTCAAACCAACCAAAGAGGTACTACATACCACAGCACATCATGCCCAGGATGTAAAAAAAAGAAACTGGGGTGGGGACCCAGAAGAGTGGGCTCACTGCTGGGTCAGGCTGGGTGTCCGGTGGTGAGCGGTAGCACTCTCTACCCTTGTATTTCTCTTGTCATTGTTGCTGGTGGTGGTTGCAGTGGTGGTTTGTGTTGTGTCTTGGTTGATGGACTGTTCTTGTCCTGGTCGTTGGGAGTTAACATTCTTTCAACTCTCCTCCCCATTCCCCTGGGAGCTTGGGGGAGGGGTGGGGGGGGAGTGAGTGAGCAAATTGCATGACTTACAGCTAGGCTAAAACCATGACAGAAGTATAAAGAAATTTAACATATCTAAGTTTCAGAAGCACAAACCTTATCTTCTCAATATGTTTTTCTCCCAGAGAAAGTCACTCTCAGTTGCAGAATTTCTTAACTCTGGGCAGTGAAACGAGGAAGGAACAACTTGTGGGGGTTTTGTTTCATCAAAAAAAGCACAAGGGATTTAACAGCTTCAGGCAGTAAATATTTTTTCCATCTCAGAATCAATTCAAAACAAATTGAATTGTTAATTGAAACACTTATCTGAGTCAGTGCTTCACAATATAATTTAATTAACTTGTTCCTCCTTTTCTGTTATTGTTTGGGCTAATCTATTGATTTATAGTTCATGTCAGGTTGATATCTCTGATCTGCCCTATGCTAGCATGACTGCCCTGCAAATCTGCATTTCAAGTATTTTTAATTAAGTAATAAACTCAGTCAGGAAGAAACCTGTAAGGGTCCAGAGATTAGTGAAGCATGTTTTATTGCACGATTCTCAAGGTGCAGTTATTTTCAAGCAGAAAAGTGTGTACTCCAGAACTTGGGCTGAGGCTGTAGTACTGAGGTGTTACTGCACAGAAACAATATAGCAAATTTCTTTCAAACAATTAAGAAAACACAACCCTCTTGTCCATGCTATGATTCATGTGTGCAGTCTATTTATCCTGGCTGATTTAGTTAGAGTGCTGCTCTTTCACTCTCACAGCTTGTCACGCTCTCTTGGCATGTCATTAAGAAACCAATCTCTTTTGGCAGCTATGACAGATAAAGCCAAAAAATATTGTTACCATTATCTATTCTTAATATTTTCTACCTGAAAGGTACTGCTGAACAGAAAATGAGGCAATATAGACAGCTTTGTGGGTAATCTACATACTACAGTGACACACACAGAATTATGAACTGATTAGGACAGAAAGCCAGGTGGGTGCTAAAAAGATGGAGAAGCAAGGTTCCCATCCGATTTGAGTCAAGCAGGCCCTTGTGTCTCGTACACTGAGTTCCATTAGGCCCACAGCTTCAACTAGCAATCTGTCACTGTATTATACTGAAGAACACTCAGCTCACAGTCCCCAGATGCATGGACTGCTCTCATTCTTCAGAACAAGACCAAATATTCATGCACTTTCTCTGCTGATAAACTGGTGTAAATTCCCACACTGGTCCTTGAGATGTCAATTGGCTGTGGCATCTGAAGCTAAGAAGTAACTGGTTATTCTTGGGAGATCTTCATCTCTTACCATTTATATTGACTGTACTTCTGTTTCCACAAGTAATGAATTTACCTATAGCAGGTTCAAATCCTACTAAGCAGTAAGATTAGCTTATTGTATGATACTGTGTGATCATTGTCACTTTCTAAAGAAAAAAAGAGGGGTGGAAAGAAAGAAAAGGCTTAAGGACGCTATAGAGATCACTCTGTTTCCCCAGGCTTATCCCCATCAGTAGTATAGTAGCATTAACAGGATTTGCTGAACTACGACTGTAATACTCACCAAGAATAAAGCAATATATTACTGCTACTGCCATTGACAGAGAGCATCAGGAAACTCAGACCCTCAGAGAGTGTGTGCTTGCAAGATTGTGTATTTGAAACATAAAGTTTTTTATTTATTTTTTCCATTCAGCATCTTTGGAGAGATGGTGGAAGCAAAACCAGTTAAAATAGCCTATGTAAACCTCTTCCTTGTACAAGAAAGAAAAATCTGTTCCCAGAGCTTTTCAGAGGGCTGGTGTAATACTTCATAGCCAAAGCAGGGGTCTGAGACTGTGATGCTCACTAATGGAGACTGATTTCTTTAGCCTTAAAACACAGTCTTCTCTGTTCCCATAGTTCCTCATACTACCAAAAATATTTTTATATTACGTTGAAAAAACTGCCAAGTCACTTCACTCTGCTGCAATGAGATAAACTAACTCAAATAGGATTTAAGCTACACAGACATATTGAGCAAAGAAGATAGCTGCTCCTTTGGCATTTTTCAATGCAGTAATTTCTGTGATATCTCAACACATGCAGCCAATTACATATTTTACTTCAATTGAGATTGCACTCTAAGTATTCATGGCTGATGTGCCTTTCAATCTGACCCATAAACTCTATTAACATATGTCTACTGTTAATCAGTACCTTAAACTTGTGGTGGTAAGTTCAAAATGTATTATCTTGTTATTAACCAAAAATGTTAGAACCTTGTTGTTTATCACAGTGAAAACATTGATTTATTTCCCAAAGATTGTGTAGGCCTTATTCAGGTACACATTTTTGTTTTGCTAATCAGCTCTGAACATGGACACACAAATCTCCAAGGGCTGTTGGCCTAAACCAAGTACTGAGGTTTTCACATATTTGCTCCCAGTCAGGTAGTGCTAACTGGCTAATTGTGTTTTGTGTAATAGTTATCACCATAGCTGTGGAAAACTTGGCTTGAGAAATCCATAATTAAATGAACAATTACAGTGCCCATTAGTACACAAAAAAAATTGTCTCATGACAAATACTATTGAGATCTTTATGTGTAATATGTATTTCTCAGGGTGATGACAATATAGAATTGGCATGGGCATTTAAAATGTTTGGAGGGGAGAGTTCAGCCCGATTTTTATGTGACTGGTGGGAGTCATTTTAAGTCTTAGCTTCTTTGGGAATTAAAATAATAAGCTGGCAGGTGACTACTTGACACAGATGTACTATCATAATAGAAAAGTTTAGAGGTTTTTTGCATATGTGTAGATGAGCAGATGAAAAGTAAAAAAATGGAAGAACTGGGCTCATTAAATTATATGCAAAAGCCTGTAAGCAAAGTAATTAAACTGTACTGTAGGTAGTAGAGCTAAGCAACCAAGTGTGCATTTGAAGATGTTAATTATCTTTCAGAAACAAGCTTTTGATATTAACTTATATTCTATAATCATAAAGCACACTCACTATTTAGTGTATCTAAGTATCTTGTAGAAATATACTGAGCTTCAAAGAAGTGTATACCGTATGCGTTTGGTATTGAAGATAGGTGTATGTTTGTTTGACATTAGTTTCTTACATAATTGCCTATGTATTTGTTTGTATGGTCATAGTTGCTTGAGTTGTTTTAGACAGGACAAGTCCGAATATTTTCATGTGTCAGTGGAAGTGGGAAGTGCTGAAGCTTGGAGAAGTTATTAATCCCTCTGGAATTTTGTTCCACAGTTTTTTGCAGCTGCCTCAGAGAAAGCCTTACATTGGAGTTTCCATCTGTTTGTGCTCCTGCCCAAATGAGCCACAAACCTTGTCTTTACACTGCTAGACTAATCTTTGGATGTTTTAAGAGCACACAACTGGAAGCATTGCAGAAAAGAATTGAGACCTGGAGTTTGACTGTGTAATTCAGGGAAATTATAATGAGAGCAAACAATGACTCTAATAAGCTTGTCATAGCCCATGTTGCTAGAAACACATGCAGTGACATTTTGAATGAGCTGATTTCCTAGGAGCTGATGGAATTCTTTTACAGATAGTGACTACATCTGAAATCAGAGCAACTATGACAAACAAATATACAAGTCAGGAAAAATCGTCATCCGCAATTACAGGACAATTTCCATGCCAGGTGGAGATGGTGAGAAGTATTCCATACAGCAGTTGCTGTGCAGGACCTTAGATAACCAAATACACTGGGGCAATGAACTGGCATTTTTTTCACTTATATATGTTTGTATATTTATTGATGTACATTTGCATCTAAGCTGATTTATCTACTTTCAAGTCTTCAGATCAGCTTTTCTTTGCATATCAGTGCAACATTTGTCAAAGCATGTTGGAATCAAGGCAAGCACTCAGTGCAGCTCCATATTGCTTTAATTTATACCTTCGACAGATTTCTTTTGTGTGGACCCATTCCTATTGTACCTGAAATGAAGAGCTCTTTCATGATAGCAAACGTGATCAGTACTGGGTTTGTTACAAATGGCTGAGGTTTCTTAAAGTTGATGCATGAGACAGCTTTAAAGATAAAGTACGTCAAATTTGTTAAAAAGCTGCATGAACAATTTGGAAATTTTAAAGCTGAGATTAGGCAGAACTTTATTCTCTTCTCCATGACTCATTAATCTTTGTTCACAAAGTGTAAGTAAATACTTTTCACACATACATTCATAAGGAGGTGCAGATCCAGGTAGATCTCAAGGGAAATATCAGGTATTTGTTTTGCTCCAGACATGAATTTCTTTCCTGAAGAAAAGTAACAACAAAACAGTGATAAACCTGTATAAATGTTTGTAGCTATATCTTGAGCTGTGATATTCTAGGGGGAAAGATCCAACTTCCGTTGTGGGTCTAATTCAACTCTCTCTGACATTGATAATAAACCAAGAAAAATTGGACTGAAAGTTAGTCCTTCTAAAAATATTTTTCAACAAAATAATGTTATGATTTCCTCTCTGATCAATATGAATTCTACACTGGAAGGATCAAGTGCTTTCAAATACAACAATCTTGTATTTTTATAACTTGAATAAAATAAGTAGTACGTTTAAGGGCAGCACAGGACCACCATCACTTTTCACCAATAATAAAAGGATTTTCCTGAGAGAAAAAGGAAAGAAGCAAAGTATATGACTGCCAATTTCCAGGTAAAAAATTTGTTTCTTCAGAAAACTATGTTTTAATGTGCCGGAAAACAAAATACAATGTTCTTTCATTTTATGGACTATTAATGTGTACATTCATATTCCATCAGAGAAGTTTTAAACTGATAATTCAGCAGGGTGCATTAAAAAATCACTGTCTGTGCTAAAAGAAAATAAATAAAATTAATTGCAGTTTCCAAATAAATGCACATGCAAAAAGACCTTAGATGCCAGCCTGATACATGAGACATGACAATAAATTCTACATATGTGCATTGCTACTGCTTACCTTACAGCTGCTGTTGTCTTGGACGGGGTGAGGAGTCCAGTGTGCATGGACTATTAATTCCCCAAGATATACTCCAGCACTGAGAACTGAGGACATGGCAGCATCACAAGAGCTTGTCCTCTGTCTGCAGACACAGTACCATCAGCAGTTTTTGGGCACTTTAAGTTGCTGTGGTTTTGAGACAGGTGTTTGCCTGCATGTCGCAAAAATCTTCAGAGAGTGGCTTCTGTCAGCACTGACACCAGGCTGGGAGCTGGGATCTCAGCTGTGTAACCCAATCTTCACTCACACAGCAAGCTCTTTTTGGGGCTGGAAAGGTTAGTTTTATCCATAAAATTATAGACTTGTGAGAAATGAGAGCTAAAAGATAAACAGTAGTCAAATTAAGTGATATTATCTTTTAAACTACACATGACTTGCAGAAGGACCAAACTTCTGGGGTTTTCTAACATGTTGTACCTATTTTTGATTCAATGAAAGCAGAAGTCTGCAACAGCAGGATGGCATTTATTTACTGTGTGTAAAAGGTGACATTTCACATCCCTCTAATTCTGAAATTGAAACTTGTCTCACAGGTCAGAAACTGCAAATATCTCTGGCAGATTCATTTCTCCCACCTTTTCATTTCTCCTATTTTCCCTTCTCAAATGACTGAAACAGGTTAAAAATTGCATGAGGATTCCAGAAGTCCTACTTTGCTTGTTATTTAGTAAATGCATAACTTAAAATTAGGCATGTTGTCAAATGCCTTTCTGAATCAAGGTTTTGCTGCTCAGCAGTATTAAATATTCACACAATCTCAATATAAGACAAAAAAAGGAATATTTCAAAAATGTCATCCTTCTTTTAAGCGTGTGATTCCAGCTACTAGAAATGCCTTCATTCAACTTAGTTTGCTTTTATGGAATCCAAGATACTCTGGTCATAAAAGCATTTTCCATGCAAGACTGAGGAGAGGAAGCAAGAGCGTAACACCACCTAATCAGCTGGAAGCCTTTATTAGGCAGTTACTTTATTTTGCAGTTTGGCTTGGGAAACATACCAATCACAAATCCTCTCCCCCTATAGTTCTGTGGTTGATTCAGCTAATTAATACCAATTAAAAAGCATAATATTGTTTTTTGCTATTTTCATCATTATTATTTTCATAATTGCCATTAGTTGATGGATATGTTGAGACTGTGTATCACTTTTGAGAAAAAAATATTAAGAAAAAACCCAAGGGTCTAATGATTTCTAGTGCATCTGCCTTGCACCTGAGTTTCCAGGATATTTGTTTTTAAAAATTAGTGTCCAGCTAGAGTGAATTGAAATCTATAAGGAATCCAGCTACGGACTATAAGAACTACTGTAGACTAAGTGGATTTGAAAATCCAGGTCATAATCTTGATGATAAAACCAGAGATTTTGATGATAAATTCTATTTTATTAAAAAAAAAACAACCAAACAAACAAAATATCTTCTCCTTTAATTCAAAGAGCAATGGTTAGCCTCTCAAAGTACATGGTCCCACACCACTAGAAGGCTTTTCAGTAACTAAACTCAAGAAAGCCAAAGGACCAATGCAGCTCTAAGCATATTTTCCTCATTTATGAGAGCTTGAAACATGAGAGATTAAAAGACAAGTGCTTAAAAAAAAAAAAAAAAAAAAAAAGAAAAAAAAGAAAAACTACAAAACCTGCCAAAAAGCATGTTTGTCGCTTGTGGAATACATCCTATTCATCATTTTTTATGGGGAAGAGATGGATAAAACACCAAGTGATTACTCTGTTACCACCATATGAGAGATTTTAAGCAAAGTCAGTTTAGACTTCAGGCAGCATATTAGCTACAGCCTGGCCAGTTTTTGCATCTAATGAACAGAGCTCAGAGCTAAAACTTTCCCACTCCAGTGAAGAAATAATGAAATGAGATCTTTTACTGATCCTGTTGGCAGAAATCCACATTCTAACTCCTTAAGGGCGGTGGTGACTGATCAATCACCCTGTGTCGAAGCAGCATATATTTAAGCCATTGGGTGTCAGAAAGTTTGGATGAGTAATACTGATGAGAACATTTTATAACTCCCACTCAGCTTGATAATTGTCTACATAATAAGCTTAATCTATGATCACATGCTGTTTAGTTCCTTTTGCTGACTGTCAAAAACCGCAGCAGAAAAATCTAGGCTCAATTTCCATGTCTTCTATGACAGGGCTCAAATTTTAAGAGCATTTTCTTATCCAGTTCTGTAGGACCTATCTGCAAATACTTGAGAGTGCAGATATTCTATACAGATATTCTGTAGGATGGAAAAGAGGAAAATGGAGAAATGCTGCCCAGAAATCCAGGTTATGTATTTCAATTTAAGTATTATATTATGCTTCAAAGCACTTCCTCCAACAGCTTTTTGTCCTTTCTTGGTGATCACAAGGATCACCTTTGTAACTAAGCCATATATAAATTCACAAATCAACAAAATGCAGTAGTTTGAGTGATCAACAAAATTTACTGTATACTTAAGCTTCATCTGAGCTTGGTTTTCTCCAAGGCAGAGAGTAAGCTGCTCAATCCCTCATCTTTCAGTCTGACTTACCACATGTGAAATGTCGCCATTTTTTAGTTTAATCACAAGAAGTGATTATTGCTGCCCTGCTGTAGAATATCTGTTCTGAAGAATTCTGCTAGTTTGATGCAGAATAAGCAACTCTTGAAGGGATTCAGTGCTTTACAGACAACAGTGCAGAGTCTCTGTCTTGTTATTGTTTGAAAAGAGACAGTTATCTTTGAATCTGCTCTTACTACATCTACCACCAGCAAAGGGAAACATGATAAAATTAAATTTGAGTATTTAATTCTTGTCTGAAGTTGATGCTTTCATCTTGATGCTATGATTCCTGCAACCAAAACTGAGGTCACTATCCCAACTTCCTTAACTGCCATCTCACGTAGGTGCTCTGTGGCACAGATATGTCTTCTGTTACTTGCAATTTCTTTGGATTTAGTTTTACCAGAGAGTAGTAGTGTTTATGCACAAAAAAATATTTTAGGGAAACTTACCCGTGATGTTTATTGTTTGAGCAAGCACCTACAGAGCTACATGAAAAGGTCTCATATCAAAAATTAGTATCCTAAGTTAGTTTGTGCTGACTATTAATATTTTTCCCATTACACCAATTTAGACATTAATTACTGCAGTCCCCACATTGCCTTGCAAACCTGCAGTGAGTAATGCGGTGAATGCTCTCGTGTCCTGCAGAAGGTTCAAGCCACAGAAATCTGTCATTTTGCTGACTGTGAACGGCGCCGTAGTCCCTGTAACCCCAGATGACTTCTTCTCACTCCTTCATACAAACACAGTAAAATGCAGTCCTGGCCAAAGGAGTTCATGGCTCAAAAGTAGACAAAAGAAGGGAAAGAGAAGCTTATAAAGGCAAAGTTGTTTTACAGTGCCCATGGTCATCAAGAGGGAAGCCCACTCCCATATCTAAAATAATGGATGAAGATTTTTAAAAGCAGAGTGCCATGGATTATCTACCAAGTTAAATGCATCCTCCACATCATGTGTGAACTGCTGAGGGAAAAATGTCTATTACTACCACCTTTTAAAATCAGAAAGGGGATTTATGAAATAGAATGCCAAAGAAGAGCTACTTATTCCTAAGTCAATGGCTTTTCACTAAGAAATAAAGTGAAGTATTGTTGTGGCTTTTTTGTTTGTTTGTTTGTTTGGGGTTTTTTTGTTGTTTTGGTTTGGTTGGTTTGGTTTTTCTCCATGGTGCTTTCAAGATGTGGCAATGATGTGGAATTTGCACATACAAGTTTAGAGTCACTTTAAAAAGTTTTCTACCTGTAGGAAATGTCCAGGATCTTATGGTGACTGTAGTATTCAAAGCACAAACAACGACTTTCTTTCTTGTCTACTTAAAAATGAATGTAATAATATTCTGTTGGCTTGAAAGAAGCTATAAATCTCTAATCTCGAACTAACTGCCCAGCCAGCAACCCAGAACCATGCAACTGTTCTCTCACTCCAAACTCAAGAGCCATGGATAGGCTGGGCTGGGAATCCCTTACTAGTCAACCTGGTGTGTCCCTGCTCCCCGGGGCTCAGCATATGTCACCCAATATGTGGCACCATAGCTGGCAGGATTTGGGTCATTTTATCCATTTCTCTCTGCCCTGATGGCTGAAGTACAAATATGGGGAGGCCTGGCAGATTTGTTGTATTACACCCTCACAAACCCGCCAAGGCAAGAGCCACGTGCTTACCATGGTGGAAGCAACCACCAGATTGGATATACTTCGGTCTAGAAGTGTGAACATCCCATTCTAACTCCTCAGCTCAGAGAATGTTATTCCTGAGACCAAAATTTAATAATGCTTTCACCTTTCAAAGTCCCCCAGAATCATTTGATAAAGTAAATTGTGCAGAGCTCATCCCATATGAAGATAGGATGAAAAAGTTGGGGCTGTTCAGCCTGGAGAAGAGAAGGTGTGTGGAGACCTCAGAGCAGCCTTCCAGTATCTGAAGGGGGCCTATAAGGATGCTGGGGAGGGACTCTTCATTAGGGATTGTAGTGAGAGGACAAGGGGTAACACGATCAGACTTAAACAGGGGAAGTTTAGATTGGATATAAGGAAGAAATTCTTTAGTGTAATGGTGGTGAGGCACTGGAATGGATTGCCCAGGGAAGTTGTGAATGCTCCATCGCTGGTGGTGTTCAAGGCCAGGTTGGACAGAGCCTTGGGTGACATGGTTTAGTGGGAGGTGTCCCTGCCCATGGCAGGGGGTTTGGAACTAGATGACCTTAAGGTCCTTTCTAACCCTAACTGTTCTATGATTCTATGAGACATATGCTGTGCCCCACACCACTGCCTGGAACACTATCCTGGGCCTTGAGAAACAGATTTTGTGGCAACATGGCACCCCAGAGAGAACTGAGTCAGACAGTGAGACTCATTTCCAGAACAACCTTATAGACACTTGAGCCAAAGAGCATAGAATTGAGTGGATATATCACACCCCTACCATGAACCAGCCTCTGGGAAAATTAAATGGTACAATGGTCTGTTAAAAACTACATTGAGATAAATGGGTGGTTGGACTTTCAAACACTGGGATACACATTTATCAAAAGCCACCTTGTTGGTCAACACCAGAGGATCTGTCAACAGATCTGGGCCAGCCCAGTCAGAAATTTCACATACTGTAGAAGGGGATAAAGTTCCTGTGGTGCACTTAAAGGATTTGATGGGGAAGACAGTATGAGTTATTCCTGCTTCAGGTAAAGGCAAACAAACTAGTGGGATTGCTTTTGCTCAGGATCCAGGATATACTTGGTGAGTAATGTGGGAAGATAGGAAAAATCCAATGTGTATCTCAAGGGGATTTGGTTTTAGGGGAAAGCAGCCAATGAACTCAATTGCACGCTGTTGCCTGCCATGTAGCACTTTTATTCTCCACCAATGAGGTGTCTTCAGCTCATCAGCTACTGGCCCTGACTTCCCTCTGACCATCATCCTAACTAAGAATGGACTTTGATGAAACCAGATGAGTTCTGTGGTATCATCAGCAGGCAATAATCTAACACTGCATACAGCCTCTCCTGCTCTGACGGACTGTTACAAAGATGGAGCCCGACATCTTGGACCAGACAAACCCAGCAGCTTTGTAGGGATTGGTCCCTGCACTAAGGAATGATCTCTCTTTCTGTATGTTTGTCGATGTATATATATGTATATACATATAAGACAAGAGTGATGGTATATTGAAAAATGTGAAATCTGAGCATGACATAAATGGTATGGAGTAAAGGTTGGATAATGTCCTGGGTTCAGCAGTCGCAGTCATTTTTCTCCTTCTTAGTAGCTGGTGCAGTGCTGTGTTTTGACTTTCAGCCTGGGAACACCGCTGATAATACCAATGATTTTAGTTGTTACACAGTAACATTTACTCTGACCAAGGACTTTTGGACTCTCATGCTCTGCCTGGAAGGAGGGGAAGCCAGGAGGAAGCGGAGACAGGATCCCTGAGCCAAACTGACCAAAGAGGTATTCCATAACACAGCGCATCATGCCAAACATATAAACTGGGGGGGAGATACCCGGCAGGGCTAGGTCACTTCTCAGGTCGGACTGGGTATTGATTGGCAGGTGGGGAGTGGCTGCATTCTCTTCCCTTGCTATTTCCCTTATCATTATTATTATTGGTGGTAGTAGCAGTGGTTTGTGTTATACCTTAGTTACTGGAATGTTCTTATCTCAACCCATGGGAGTTACATTCTTTAGATTCTCCTTCCCATCCCCCTGGGAGCAGGGGGAGGAAGGCGTGGGGGAGTGAGCAAGCGGCTGAGTGGTTTTGGGTTGCCAGCTGGGCTTAAACCATGACACTAACTTAAAAACTGCAGAACTAGCGCAAATGCAGCTCTCTCCTACTACTGAAATACACAAATAATGGTTACCTTTAATCTCAGCCCCTACAGCTAATATCTCGTCTATCTTCCTCACCTAATACAAGGTAGACAATGAAAACATACCAAGTTACAACTTAAAATCCTGAACAGTTGAGAAGGAATAAAAATCTTCTATTTTCAGGTATAGAAGAACTTTCAGCTGATAAGGTATTAGGACAACTTCTTACATAATGGACATCTTGCACTAGCTAATGAATATAGGGTGTCTGTTCAGGGCAAGATGATGAATTTGGCAACTGGACAGAGTTCCTAGATCATGGCACAAATCAGGATTTAAGTTCAGTTCTTGGAAGAGTTCCAATTGCATTATCTTTTGATCAGTGAAGAAATTAGGATTTTGTAAAGGTATTGTCCTTTGTCAGTTTTTAATCAATTTGACCCTGTTTATTATGTTGCTCTTCAGATGGAAGCACGATAAGGGCTTGATTGCTATTTTAATCAGTCTCACTATCATTTAATATATATGGTACCTTTTCTGAATATCTCTTAACACATGGTGGCTGTATGCTGAGCACAGTTGCATTTCCCTTGCCCATGTCACTAGAAACAGGTCCCTAGGCAGTATGCAACATGATATTATTAGAGAAATTATGGCATAGGGAGCACCCAGAAAAAACACCCCAATGATTTCTTAGGAAAACAGGAGTTCAGATCATGTTATTCATAAAATCAAATCTAAGATAAAAATAGGGTTATATCAAATTCCCCAATTCAGTTACAATTTTCAAAAATTTACATTTCCTTCTCTCCATGTGGGAAGTATGAAGTAGAAAATCTTTGTACATTTCTACAAAGAGAGAATCTCACTGTTTCAACTTTCTTGTTTTTCTTTATCCTGTTTCCATGATGAAAATCTTTCCACGCATTGTATCTACCACTTGAATAGCTGAATTTGGCATCTCCGTAATCTTTTTTTCCAAGGTTAAATTTAGAAACCAGACCACCACATTCAAACTGCAGCTATGTGATTGATTTATACAACAATATAAGTATTACATTATTTTTCTCTTTCCCTCCTAGGAGCATAATAAGATGCAGTTTTACACTGAAAATTGCCTTTGAACAGAATAGCCTGCCCTGACTCAAGTGATCCTTCCTGTGAACAAGCAGATTCATATCTGCTGTCTTTGCTGACTGAAATAAATTATAAGCAGCGCAAGCACACCTACAGCAATATGAGCTGGATTCTGTCCTTGCTCATACGTCACTTACGGATTCAGCAGCAAAGTGCCAGTTACAGATTTTTTGTTACTATCTTTGCAAGAGATGAAATGAACATAGCCTGACTTTCACACATAAAATGCAGCTTGTGGACTCATAGTTTCAGGATCAAAAATGAATCTTAAAAAGCAAACAAAATAATCTTTTTAATCTGCTACTGAGGATACCTGTCTAGAAGTTGAATATGATAAACTAGGACTCCTTCCTGTTTCACAATCTGCTTTAGACCTGAACCGGACCAATGCTTATGTGACAGAGGAAAGCAGCAATACATTAGCAACACAGATGGTTTTCACTTTAATTGGGATCAAAGTGCTATAACACATTGCTAGATATAGATAGATTCACTTGAATGGCATTTTTAAATATAGCAGCTACTCCTATTTCACTTCCAGCAATGCAGCAGTTTAAGTGCATTGCTTGTATTGAGCTTCTTTATCTATTTGTCTACCTATATTTATGTTGATATTCCTTCTACAAAATCCTAATCCAGAGTAAGAATTACCAAAGCAGTTGTGTGTCTATAAACTGGATCCACATTCTCAGAGTCAACTGATTATATTTGCATAATTCCTTTGTCTTAGCTAGCTAATGAAATGAAGTGTGTGTTTGTTCAACTAAGTTCTTATGTTACTTAGGGATCCCTAGAGTTTTCAGATTCCTCTGCTATCAGAAGTGAAAAGTCTTACTAGCTGTATAGTGGCACAGAGTTTAACTGTTTATTTTGATATCACTGAAACATTCCTATGTAGAATGGAGAGGGTCTTTAACAGTCCTGAAGAGGTCACAATTCCTTTGTCTTAAAAAAAGCAAAACAAAACAAATCACCCCCCCCCAAAAAAAAAAAAAAAAGCTAAATTTTAAGCAATTCTTGAAACAATTTCTTCCTCTAATTATACTAAAGATTCTCAGCACCTCTTCACACCTTCCTTTACTACATTCCTTTGTTGGAAAACCTGATCCTTGACTGGCAGCTAAACTCATCATTAGTAGAACATCTTCACAGTAAATTTAATTTTTAATTCTAGTTCTCTGAAGCAAGTTACTAAGATTATTGTATTAATAAATGCCTGCTTGATCTCCATGTCATCGGAGAAGGGAGAAAATGCAACTTTACTTTGTCTAGCTTACTTTACTCTTTTCCTCCAGCGCATTTCAAACTTCGGAGTTTAACACAGTTTTGCTAGCTATAGTGCAACTTAGAGTTGCAAGCAGTGACAAAGACAGTGAATAATTGTCTATCCCACAAAACATCTGTCATGTAAATAGTTTAATGAATCAAAAAGACTACATGAATACCTGGTGTGACTGCTTAGTCTCCCTGCTCTGCCTTCAGGACGGGGAGTCCTAGAAAGGTTCTAGTGTTCTCTCTTTTCTGTTTCTGCTGTTAGTAACTAATGTCCCTACCACTGTACTGAAGAAGTACACGAGGCAGCTGCACAGCCAGAAAGCTGTTGTTTTCCTTTGCAAACGTTTAATTTCCCTTCCCATTTATCAGTGTTTTTTAGGAACTGGGCAGCTTATGCAGACATTGAGGCACCACAATACAGTCCTTTCTTCTCCCTACCTAAACCTCTCTGCTACATTGTTGCCCTTCACTTGTGGTCTCCATTCAGCTTCCCAAATGCTGTTTTAATTTCCTTAAGGTCCTATAGCAAAAATTTAATTACCCATATACACACAGAAATTATTGTACTGTAGCACATTACTAAAATTATTGCTTGAGGTTTGCATTGAGCTTTGTTTATAGAAGCAGGATGATGGTGCAATTACATCTGGGGAGGTTCTGTCAGTAAAAATATATACTTTCTGCTCTAGTTTGATAGCCAGTATAGGATAAATTCTTAAAAAAGCATAGGTAGTAAATTTTATGGAGAGAGAATATGCAAAAAACGTTTGGTTTTTAGTGGTGGTAAAACAAAATGCACGTTGTACCATGTTCCATCTGGTATTTCAGTCTTGATAAACAGATACTGCAGCCTTGCTTCTTCCAAGCAGCCACAACAGTTGTAGATGTTGCAGTTATAATCTACTACAACATTTGACATCTCAGATATGACGTTTATGGAGAAGGTTCATTGCAGTTCTGAAGCCGTTGTACCAGCTGAAAAGAAGGAGACTCTTCTTCTCCCACCCTCCTCCCTCCACATGTACTCCTCACACTGGTTATGCTAGTCTACAAAGCTAATTTAAGAGGCATTTCTGCTATAGAATGAAGACAGTAATATGTCTATTTATCTGTACAGTGACATGTTTCAAGCTGCCAGCTGGGTGACAGAAGGAATGCAGAGGCTGGTGCTCAAATCCAGGATGGACTGGCACTGACTGAAAATTGTTCGTGCCTCTTGATTGCTAGCTATGGTGATAAAATGTGAAGCTCATGCTCAGGGAGAAAGTTCAAATCTAGGGGAGACAAATGGGCTCAACACACACTTCCAGTGTCAGCCTTAGCAAAGAATGTGTGTGAGGTGCATAGGTATAGTTGTCTTCTCAGGACACTGAAGAAAAGTAGTAAAAAGTCTTACATTTTATTCATGGCTCTTAGCAGAGAACTCTGGAGAATGGTGTTCCTCAGTATTTGGAAAAACAAACAAAACGCAACCAAAACCAGCACTTTCTTTGAAGTGTACAGGTGTAAGCTAATCAACTTCAACTGTCAGAGCCAGTTCTGAGGACTGAACATTCATAGTTTTGACAATTAAATCCAATGCTTCAGAATCTATACATGAAGTGGCCGATATTACCTACGAAAACAAAAAAAAAAAAAAAAATCTTGACAATAGGTAAAAAAGTTTTCAAAATCCCTACTTTTGGTGCAGAGAATATAATTTTAATGAATCCTTCATTTCTGTCAGTTTCCAGGAATTTTTGAAGGGGTACGAAAGAAGGGTATATGTGCAGAACAACAAATGTGGAAAAATGGAGTTCAGTTACTCAATGATTCTTTGTGCAATTATGTAGCCACTTCAAATTATGCCATTAAGTTAGAAACAAAAGAAATTATTTTTCTCCATTTAGCAGATTACTCAGCTATGTGATTTTTTGTCAGGATATGCTATGGTGCTGATATTAATGCAATTCAAAATATACCTAGAAAAATACACAGGAAAAATTGTCTCAGGTATTGTTTGACACAACACACTATTTCTTGTTCAAGATGACCATGAGACTGAAATTCCTGGCAGATGAGAGAATGCAGCAGAGGGTGGAGTGTACATTACTCTATGCTCTCTCTATTAATTTCCACTTCCCTAGGCATCTCTAACTGACCATGTCAGAGATACTGGAATAAACTTCATAGTACTCTGAGCTGACATAAGACAGCCAGTCTTAACACTTTAGTTGGTGGGATGGTTATCATAATATACCTAAGGAAATACCATTTCTAACCAATAATACTGAGATGAGGGGAAGAAAGACTGGCTCTATGAAACAGAATAAAAAAACATTTCATCTGGGAAATGGTTAGGCAGTTTTGCTACAATCAGTGATAGCAAGATAAGTGGGGATTAATTAAATATTTAGGTTAGAATAAGGAGGAGACATCCATGTTTATCTTGCACTCTTAAATGTTAAATCTTCTCCTGGTAATATCTGAAGATGAGAAAATTGATAAAGCATTTTCAGTAAGGAGCTTTCTGACTAGAATTTTATGAAGATTTATCTCTTGGAGACGCATTGTTCTTAACTGTAGGAAGTGAGATTGTCATTAGGTGTTTGTCATCTAGAATACATTAGCTTTTCTACTTTTTTACTTGTCTTTTAGGATCCAAGTGGCCGAAACATTCTACACTGTTCTACATTATTTATCAAGTAAATATATCTTTTCAGTACATGAAGCTTTCTGGTGGCAATACAGCCCTTCTGATAAGAATGCTTACTCACTTCACTGCAGTAGATGCTACTGTGGGTAAGCATTCATCGTCTATGGTAAGAAAAATAGACATAGGAAATATTGTCCTAAACAGTCAATAATGAAGGCATCAATATTTCCAGCTTTTTCTGGTCTTCTAGTCAAATCCTATGCAAGCTAAAGAAGACTTCTTTCTTTACATGAAGTTTATAATTTTTAGGTCTTCAGAGACATTCAATTTGTTCGAAACATTTGAACCCTCCCTCTTGTTGAAGAAAATCTTATGTAATGGCTTTTCTGACGCACAGTCAGCATTTTAAAATCTCCTTATCTCCTTCTAGTTCCCTGATTTTGTTGCATATCATTTGAATCTGCATGAATTATCTGCTTTATCTTAGAAACTGTGCCTCTCATTTTAAATAGCATGGTATCATCAGCAAAGCCATGGTCCTTAAAATATTATTTTGATAAGAAACCACTGTTCCTGATCCTACCTACCTAAAGCTACCAATTTGAGTTTCTACATCAAGCACAAAGAGAACACACATTTCTTCATCCAATTTACCTTGCATTTTTAAAGGGAAAGGATAACCTTTGACGAATACAGAGGTATTGCCCAAGCATGCAAGGTTGAGTTTAGGAAAGCCAAAGCCAAATGGAATTTGGACAGGGATGTAAAAAACTACAAAAAGGTCTTCTCCAAGTACATAGGTGACAAAAGGAAGACTAGGGAAAATAAGGGCCCACTGCTGAACAAGATGGGGACTTGGTTGCAGAGGGCACAAAAAAGCCTGAGGTACTGAAGTTTCCATGATAATGAAAATTAACAGCACACCCGTGTGCATGAACATATTCTCCAAGGAAGAAAGCAGCCTGAGGCATTCACAAGCTCTCTGATTTTTTCTTGGTTATTTTAATAGAGAAGAGAGGAATTTTAAAGTCACTCTACAGTACTAGCAGGTAGGAAATATCTTTGCAGACAATACCATGACTTTTTTGAAAGTCCATATTTACTAGCTATTAATGCAGCTTTAAAAGATATCTCAAAGATTCCTTTGTTTAATCCTTCTGATTCAAATCTTATATACCCCATACAAATGGACAGAAATTAAAAACTAAACACATGGACTCCCAAAGAAGAGACAAATTGGTTGAATTGCTCAAGTTTCTTTTTTTTTCCTCTCCATGTTTTTGTCTGTTTATCTGCAGCATCTAAAATTTACCAAAAGAATTCTTGCCTTCTGCCAGAGATAATGAAGCTGCTCATTAACAAATGCGGAAGGATTTCATAACTAGTTAGATTTTCATCTATTTCTTAAAAAAAGATTCAATTCTGGCACTTTTCAAGAGAAATGTAGGCAGAAATTCATTTGATGCCAACCTGCCTTTCTAGCAGCTTTGCTGACAGCCTACGTGAGAGTTTCACCTGTTCCTGCCTTCAAGATAATATGGACAATATCCGGGGGATCATTTTCCATTGCAGTGATTTTTTTTTTTTTTTTTTTTTTAATAGTTGGTGGTTTGTTTATTTGCTTGTGGGGTTTTTGTTTGGGGTGTTGCATTTTGGGGGGAGGGGTTTGTTTGTGGGTTTTTTGGTTTTGATTTGGTTTTGTTATTTGGTTTGATTTGGTTTGGTTTGGCTTGGTTTTTGCCATTGCAAGGGACTATTCAAAATGACTGCAGAAAGACACAAAAATTCTAATGCAGATATAGACCTTCCTGCCACTCAAAGTAAATTCTAGACCACTCAGGAAAAGGAAAGCCAGGCTCAGATCTTGGCTGCACTTGATTCATGGCAGGGACTTCACCTGACTTTCTTCTCAGTCCTTTGGAGTATGGAAGACTTTGAAGTGTGGTCTACTGGCTGGTTTGCAAGGCTGAAAGAGACCTCAGAAACACCATACCAGATACATTACGAAATCTCATATTCCTATGTCTTGAAATAATTTTTCACTGTGTCAATACTCTGAGACCGGAAGATACTGTGAAACATGTTTTATACACCTCATGAAGCCAAGGTGGAGTTATAGATGTATAAACACAAATATTCACCATCAGAAATATGACAGTAATTTTTTTAGAGTTAATAGCAATTCACAGGTATTACTGAGCTAGGCAGTGTATCTATACGGGGTCTACTAGGATGCTCTTCCCCAGAAAGTTTCAGTTAGAAGCATAAGACACAAGGCAACTGACTGCTGGAAGCAAAATCTTGTACCTACACATGTATGTATTACAACATATAATGAAGTGGTAGAAATGTTTCTTAAAAGTGCCCACATACCAGGCCTATCACCTGTCATGCTAATATATTGTGTAAAAATAGGGCAGATATCATATATTCTCCCTGTCTTCCAAAGCCTTCCAAGCACATACTCACCAGAAGAGCTAAATGAGCCTAGAAAAAAACACTTTGCTAACATTTTTATGCTGTGTTTTCACCTGCTGCAACTGCTTCCAAGTTTGTACTGGAGCTGAAATTTAATT
>JANRGW010016493.1:8557-21583 GCA_024733675.1 Psilopsiagon aymara | reverse complement strand
CCCTCCCCAGCATCCCTATAGGCCCCCTTCAGATACTGGAAGGCTGCTATGAGGTCTCCACGCAGCCTTCTCTTCTCAAGGCTGAACAGCCCCAACTTTTTCTCATCCTGTCTTCGTACGGGAGGTGCTGCAGTCCCCTGATCATCCTTCTGGCCCTCCTCTGCACTTGTTCCAGCAGTTCCATTTTATGTTGGAAGACACCAGAACTGCACACAGTACTCCAAGTGAGGTCTCACAAGAGCAGAGTAGAGGGGCAGGGTCTCCTCTCTCGACCTTCTGGTTGTGCTCTTGCCTTTCTGTTTATTCCTTTTCAATTTTGTTGGATTTATTTTTTTGCGCATTATTTCTGTCTTTTGATGGTAGCCGTAAAGAACTGTCCTACCATATTTTTTTTTCTGTTATCTCTGTTGTTTCATGTCTTAAAATTTGTTCCTACAAGTAATGGTGCCACTTCCTTGGGTCAAGATGTGTGTAGTGCTGTCCTTAGGTAACGATACAGTCAAACTGACATGCAGAGGTATTTATTAAAACTGTTGGGTTTGTAGAGAGCATTGCATAGTGTGATTATTGCAATACAACTGTTTTCTTTGAAACACCCTGTGTCTCTATGTGTATGTGTATGTGTGTGTGTTTGCACACACAGGGAAATGGGAGTAAATACCAGCAATATAGGTAGGTGCAGAGCGGAGTTCATGCTATAAACCTTGGAAACAATGACTGACAGGGATTGATGTGAAATCACTGATTTATGAGTCAAGCTATAAGGGTGAACTATGGGTCAGAACAATGATGTTCTGCTGGTGGGTATAGTACTGAGTGCAGTTCTGGTGTCCTCAACTTAAGGACATGGAGCTGTTGGAGCAAGTCCAGAGGAGGGCCTTGAGGATGATCAGCGGGCTGGAGCACCTCCCTTATGAAGACAAGCTGAAAAAGTTCAGCCTGGAGAAGAGAAGGCTTTGTGGAGACCTCATAGCAGCCTTCCAGTATTTGAAGGGGCCCTACAGGGATGCTGGAGAGGGACCCTACATGAGATGGGCTGGGTTAAGTGGAAATAAAAGGCTATAGAGACATGTGGTTGTTTAGTGACACAATACGGGGGGGGGGGTGTTATGTGTTATTGTAACAATTAAGATGTGAATGGAGCCTGCAGTTGGGCTTCCATGTTCTATTTTAACCTTGCTGGTTTACCGTTTGTGTGAGGGTACACACACATCAGTACAAGAAGTATGCACACACCTCAGTGCAGAACTGTTGTGTGAGCGGAGCTGCTGCTTCTGTTGCAGTGCTGTGATTTCTGACCTGCTAAGTGAGACTTATGTATATGTAGCATGCAGAGGAACTGAGCCCTTTCTTAAGTAGTATAGGGGTTTAATTTGAATCAAACTGATGTGTAAACAATAAGCATTGCTCAAGCTTGTCACCTCTCCTGAAGCTGATCAGTTAGTTGATCAATGCAGAGTGGTATAGAAACGTGGAACTTCTGGGTTGGAAGGGGCCTTTAGAGGCAATATAGTCTAACCTCATGAGCAGGGACATCTTCAGCTAGATCAGGTTCAAGTGCTTTGTGTATTGAACCACATTGTAGACAGAAACAGGCTTCCAGTAACTGATGGTTTCATTTGTGTTGGGCTTTGATTTGGTGGATTAATGTTCACATCCTTTTTGCACATTGTGAGGAGGCTTTCAGTTAAGTTTGAAGGCAGCCCTACTTACTACTTTGTTGATAAAAGTAAATGTGGTCAAATGTGTACTTTGTATGTTGTAGGTGGCCTCCGCAGCCTGGTTTGGATCTGCTGTTCTGCCCCATTGAGTTTGTAGCCTTTGAAGCTTTTTTTGTTTTCTATTTTTTTCTTTTAATAATAGAGATGACAGAATAGGAGAATATGTTGGTTGAGAAGATAGTTTGTTTAGAAAAATTGAAATTCAGATAGGAGAATGACGGATCAAATGCAGGCAAACTGATGTGCTTCTAAAGTGCGTATGATACGTTAATGTAATGGGTTGTGCTGTCTTGGACATTGCTTTCCAGAAAATTGCATGAGCATATGATTAAGTGTAAAGCAAAAGGCAGATGATGAAAGATGATGATAATGTTCCAGGAGCTGCTGAGGACCAAATATAGTTTATTACTTAAAGAGCTGAAGCATCGTGTTATTGCTCCACAGTGTTGGAGGCAGAAATGTTTTAATTTCTACTGAGAAAAGAGGAAGCTATGTTATAAAAACTTCACAAGTCTTAAGCTTCACCACTACTTTATAATGAAATTATATGAAATTCTGTTCTGCCTTTGAGCACAGTAATTGGATGATACTAATTTATAGCCCATAGTAAACAATTTACTTTCAGATACAAAATTTATTTTCAAGATTTACTGAAGATTTAGGTGCATTTGCTGCTTACTATGGCAGTTAAATTCCTAAAGGCATAAAATCCTTCCTTTCCCTAACATGGTTTTACATTGGTGTTCATGCTTTCCACCGAGCTTTCCATCCTCCTGTTGTACCTTATATCCTGTCCCTTCTTGAGGGAGCTGATGTTGGCTGATATCAAGTCTGTGTGCAAAGCTTTTCAGTGCTTCAGTGCTAGTAGCAAGATCTTCAAAACCCTTGACCAACAACCCATTCTACAAACAGTGCTTTTATTTTGCAAAAATAAAGTTGTTATTTATAACTTCAGTAGATTGTTTTCCTGGGTAGTTTGTTCAGAAAGATGATAGATGTTCCTCTAAATTATATTATTTATAACTTTTATTGTTAGCCACTTTTGTAGCTGCTTTAACTTAAAGCTTCTCAAACCCCTTGGCTTATGTGAATTTGACCATCCACATGAAGAAGTGAGAAAAGTGAATTGGTAGTAATTGAAACATACTGTGTGGGTTGAGAGAGATAATTGTATTATGTGCTATGACAGAAAGAGGAGAAAGTTATTCTTAAGGGTATTTTAGGTTGTCAGGGTTTTGTTTTTTTTTTTTTTTTTTTACCAGAAACTACCACCACCTTAAGTCAAATCACAAGTTCACCTAATCCTGTTCCCTGCCTTCTAACAGTCAGTGACTGATAGCGTAGACCGGTTTGGGTTGGAAGGCATCTTAAAAGACCATCCAGTTCTAACCCCCTGTCACGGGCAGGGACGCCTTTCACTAGATCAGATTGCTCCAAGCCCCATCCAACCTGACCTTGAACACTGCCAGGGCTGAAGCCACAGCTTCTCCGGGCAACCTGTGCCAGCACCTCAGCACCCTTATAGTGAAGAACTTCTTCCTAATATCTAATCTAAATCTTCCCTCTATCAGTTTAAAGCCATTCCCCTTTGTCCTGTCACTACATGCCCTTGTTGTAAGAAGGTCTCTTTCTAGACTTAGTCCCCCTTTAGGTACTGGAGGCTGCTCTAAGGTCTCCCTGGAGCCTTCTCATCTCCAGGCTGAACAAGCCCAACTGTCTCAGCCTGTACTCATGGGAGAGGTGCTCCAGCTCCCTAAGTGTACTAGTGGCCCTCCCCTGGTCTTGCTTCAATAGCAGCTGCCTTGTGGAGAATGTTAAGAAGAGGGAAACTTGCTGTGATACTATTCAAATGATTTGCAGCTCAGAACTTTCCTGAGCTGAAAGTGAAGGAACTGTTAAACACAGTTGTCTTGGATATCACGCACATTAATTACGTGAGTTCAGAAATCACTTGTTTGCATCCATGGAAACCTAAATTTCACAGCTTATGTAGGTGATGGTTAGGGCAAAAAGAAGACTTTGAAATGAAGTCTGCATGCTGATGATTTAGTTTGATGTCCTTAGTTTTAATAATGTGAGAAAATAAGTAATCATTCCCTGCTTATTTCTTCTGTTCTTACAGTTTGAAGACCTCTCCTGTTCTACCTCAGTGATTTCTCTGGGAGGTTGAAGACTCATAGCATACATATGTTTAACTCCACCTCTCTTAGGAAATGTTTCCTTGGTTGAGGTCAACCAAGTTTCCTTCTTTAGTCCTCTTTCACTTTTTTGAGATACAAAGAATGAAATACAAATGTACTGTGAACTTGGTATAATGGTGCCCTCTGTGCTGCTCTTACTCCATCCACCCCAATGACTTGTAGCATTATGGTCTGATATTCTGGTAGCTCCTGAATATTCAAGGAATAGTTCAGAAAAACTGCTCTTAAAGCTGCAGCATGTTTTTGCCTTCCCTGGTAGAGAGGGATTTGGAGTGTTTTTCCTGTCTGCATTGCTCTGTGCTTATGTGTGTATATGTGTGTATGTGTATATATATATATATATATGTAATTTTGCTGTCTTAACAGGTATTTAGTATTGGTGAAGCTCCCTGTGCTTTCCACATCTAGGTTTTATTTTTTTCCCCACTTGAACATCTTATATCATCAGTAAACTTTGTCACTTCACCATTCACATCCTTTTCTAGATAATGTCAGAACACAAGCTGCACAGATAACAGAACTGCTTCCTGATGACTTCTCTTGAATGACAAAGTTGACAGTTTGTTCCTGTTTCCTTTCCTTTTAAATAGTTCCTGCTCCAGTAGAGTGATTTCCTCTCATGTCAATTTATGTTTTTCAAGGACGTTTGTTGTTGAACATTTAGATCTTTTTGGAAATGTAGATAGCCTGTGTCAAATAGGCTGCCAACAAGCCTGTTTGTCCACCAAAAAATGGACATTATTTATTAAATTACTTGGATCTTGAGAATTCCCTTTACAAAACTCATGGGTTTAGTTATTTTTTCCTCAGTCTCCCCATGGTTTGTCAGTTTCTGTGTTGGTTTTAGGTGTGTGAATGAGAGAGGAGATACACAGCAGAATTCAGACAAGCTTCTTGCTTTGAATGTGCTTGAAAGTAGGCTCATTTTTACACATTCAGAAAAATTTTCACTATTAATCTCCTACTTTGTGATTTTCACATTTAATTCATAAGCATAAAAGCTTATGTGATACCCTCATTCGCCCATGACTTCCACTTACTGAAAGATGTCTTTTAGTAATCTCCTTTTACTGACTTTTGTCATTGTGGTATTTCTGAGAAGATACGCTTCTGAAATGGCAACCCTTCATTTGCTGAGGTTCAGTCACTTCAAATATTACTGTCAATGACTTGAAGTTGTAGATCAGGCATGGTGGAAGAAGATCTTTAACACATCTCTCTGAAGCACACTGAAAATTATATGTGAGTAATAATTTGGTACAACTTAATATTTTTAGAGTGTTTCAGCAGGAAACCTCACATTGAAATGAATTTTTCTTACTTTCAGACAGGTTGCGTATTTCCAGATACACTGTTACCATTAGGTTTGAATGCCATGTTAATTCATTTTCAAGGCAAAACACCTTTTTAAGCGGCTGGTCTCTGCTAAAAGCTTATGGATGAATTTTAAATTAGAAGTATGCTGAAGACAGAGCCTTGGATGTCATGGTCTAGTGTGAGGTGTTATTGCCCATGGCAGGGAGGTTGGAACTAGGTGATCTTAAAGTCCTTTCCAACCCTTTCTATGATTCTGTGTCATCAGCATCTAAATTTTCTTTATTATTTATTTGAAGAAATTCTGACACCCAGTAGCAAACGGGGTCGGTGAACCTGCTTCCATGCATTCTCCTGTCCTGGTATTCAAAATGTCAGGAACTTCCTCCTTTCCCTGTGGAAAATTAGACAGCACTTCAGTGGGAAGCTAATATTAGAATGTCCTGCTACAGAAAAGATGGTCTTAAGTACTTTCTTACGTCATCTGAGAATTGGGCAGATGCTTCCTTCAAATAGTATTTGAACCCAGAATAATTTATTGCAATGAGGGGTAAGGTTCATGGTGTTACTGTTTTTCCTCTACCCACTTGGTAAGTTATGCTAAAAATAAACCAAACCCCTTTAAGTTTTGCAGTGTCATCTTTCTGCCTTTACCAAGAAGATTTTGACTCTTTCTTCTCTCCTCACCTCAATATACTGCAGTCAGAGAGAGTCTTTGCTGAGGTACTGCTGGAGCTGCATCCACTGCACCAGTGCCTGTACAGGAAATGGAAGCTTTCTTGCCAGCGCTGCAAGAGGAGGTGTAACATTGGTTGTGTAGATGGCATTGCTGGCTGAAGTTCTGCCTCTGGGCAGGAAGAATGTGCTTTCTCTGCTCCCCTCCCGAGTGCGGTTGATCAGGAAGAACTTTCAGATTATAACCTTAAAGTGGAGATAGGTAATTAGTGTAGCCAACTGCTATTAGTTACAGTGTTAGTAAAGAGCAGGGTAACTTTGGGTCTTCGTGCTGCTTTTGTGGTTTTCTCATCTCAATTCTTTTGATCACTTGTGTAGCAGATGTGGAAGAAAAGGGTGTATTCCTCCAGGCTTAACTTGTTAACCGGGAAGTTTCTTTGTTCTTTGTTTCGGTACATCTCCTATCAAAGGGTAGAACCGCTGTGCTGCTGTTACACAATTCCTCTTTGGCTGGTTGCATGTGTAGCAGGAATGGTGTTTGGTGCTGCCTGCCTTCCCCAGCCTGCTATTCTTGACTTGCTGGTGTGCCCGGCGCAGGGAGTGGGCAGCACTGGACTGCGCAGGAGTAGCAAGGGCCAGTTCCTTGGTTCTCACTGCTGAAGAGTGAGTTGGCTCAACTCTCCTTGCTTTTATTCCTACTGCCTGGACACTTGTGGCTCTTTTCTAGTAGAATATTTGTTTCCTAAGCTGGATCTTTTGGCTGCCAGTTTTTAAGTGCAAAAACCAAAATACCAAAAAGGCATCTACCTGATAATGGCATTGTGCTGGGGATGCAAAATGATGCTGTTCTGGAAGAAGAGAAAGGGAAAAGGGATGAAAGGGGATATGAAGTTCTTCATGCACAGCAGAGGAATATGCTTCCGTGTTATCTTCAGCATGTGGCTCTCCTCATCTTGTTTCTTTTTTTCTTCACAGAGACAGCAAAATGTGTCATTAGATTTAACTAGGAATTTGTTTGAGGCCTGCAGGGATTGAGAGTATAGGGTTTTATTTAGGACCTTTGATGTTCACTGGGGAGTAGTTCTGTTTCTGTGCCAGGCAGTGTTCACTTTATCCAGTTTTTTGTTTCCTTTGCAAACTGCAGTCTCACTGTTTCTTACCTTCTACTGTAACTGTTACTGTTATTTAGCTTTTCCTTTCCAGACAACATCATATGCTTTAGAAAATTTGCTTATCCAGCTTCTATGGGATTAAATTTAATGCAAGAGAAGATAGAATGTGTTTTATATTAGTGTTGTGTTCTATACAAAGAACTAATGTTTTTTTAGCACCATGTTTGTATTAAAGTTGCATGTGCATGGATAAGTTACCTTCATATGGTCACTAAAGCCAGTACTTAAAATATTACAGTCTTGATGTCATGCTCTGTGCTTGCTTTTTAAATTTTTCTTATGATACTAACTTGTAAGTTAATTTTATTTCCTGTTTATGTTGTATTTCAGTATTTGGCTTTCAGGTAATTTTAAACAAATGTTTGGTTTTTAAGTCTAATGGAATGACTTCACAATTTTAAGAGATGACTCTTCGTAAAATTAGCAGAACCTTACATTGGGTGTCATATTTAAAGTAAATTACTGTTCAGGAAAAAAAAAGAGTAGTTATTCCCTGCAAGCAATCACTTAGAACAATGGAAACTTACTTTATTTTTAGCTTGCATGGATTTGCCTGGTACTTGCTTCTTGCTACCTTCCCTGGTCTCAATATATTTGAATCTCTCTAGTCCGCACCCACCTGATTTGGAAGGGAAGTTTGCAGTGTAAGCTGGTACTATGGCTAGGTGTTACCTGTGCTTACTGGGCAGATTAAAAGAAACTGAAATACAGAAAGGAACTTGCTCAGAAGGTCACCGCATTGGGATAACATTAACTAAACATGTTGCATGTAGGAAGTTACCTAGTTTCAGCTTAAGGCCAGAAGCAGGTGAGACACCTGCACCAAGGTTACCTTATGTGATCAATAGGAGGATTGACATGGAAGGTTGATAAATTAACTACATTCTTCTCTCTGTAGTCATGTTATGACCCAGGCTGGCCTTAAGAGGGCCCAAGCATCCCTGTAGCTCCTGAGAACAGTTTTTTGCCACAGTGATGCTGCTGAGATGGTGCAGGTTGTCTAAGAGAAGTTGTATCTTCTAAGATTTTCATGTATGTCATTGCTTCTGTTCCTTATTGAATAACATTTACTGATTGTTACAGTCATTCATTAGGAAGGACTGTAAGGAACATACCTGAAGAGCTTTACTCAGTTCATGACAGTGATAATTTTCATGATTAAGTAGAATGGATGATAAATTAAATGGTAAAAAAAATTAAAAAAATATTTTTAAAACTTACTCCCACGTTCAAAGATAAATTCAGCAATCACTTAAAAAAAAAAATTAAGGATATTGGGTCCTTCATGGAATTGAAGCTGGCTCTGCCTAGCATGGGGAATTTTCTTACACAAGCCACCTCTGCAGCCCCTCTCTGCCCCCCTCCCCAGCTACCAAAAACCATGCCACATAAACACAGTACACCAAATACAACATCTGCCCAGCAGTAAAGTTATTTTAATGATGAATTTGAAAATGTCCTTAGACAAATTATAGTAACAACTGTCAGATGTGGCTGTGGGCTGGGAAAGTGAAAGATGGACCAAAACATGCCTGACATCAGCACACATTTTGATAGTGCAATACTTTTTGTAAGACTCTTAACATAAAATTGCCTAAAAGTATTTGCTGGGAACTAGTTTGATAAGTGTACTTGAAGGGCATTTAAACCAGTTCTCCAGGATTACCACATGAGCAGCATGTTAGACAATCCTTAGGAGAACTGTGCTTTCAGGAGAGTTGGTCTAGAAGTGTCTAACAAATGCATTGCTTTTAGGAAGTTACTGTCCATCCCTTGTGGATTTTGCAGAATAAGGTGAGTGGCTGCTGATGTCCATATTACTGAGTATATCCAGGCCCGGGAGCAGTTTCTGCTGCATGTGTTGTGAGCTGGTACTCATGTAGGGTCACAAATGTGGGGTCACAAAACCACTGGAAACCCAGACAGCTGCAGAAACCCCTCAAGTTGTATAGGCACAGTTCCTGAATTTCTTAGTCTGGACTATTCAGTTGAAGAGGGAACTTGTGCCTCTGATAGCCCCTCGAATAACCTAAAGATGTTATAGTCAGCTGGGGGAAGTGTGGGGTGGTAGCATGCCACTCTTTGGTAATTTGCTACATAGGATAATGAAAAATCAGTTACTGTTTCTTTACCTTAAAATTACGCTCAGCCCGCTGTGAAACAGAGTGCAGATTTAAAACATCCATTGTGACTTTGAGAATGAGCAACACAATTGTGAATGCTGCTAAGTTGTGTAGGTTATAAAATGAATGATACTTAACGAAGTTGCACCTGACCTCACTGAAGTGTTTCCCCTCTCATGTTAGCACTGAGTCAGCTGCAGTCCTGGATTCTGTCTTTTCATTGTACTTCCTGTTGCACCTGATAGCAAACACAGCCAGACCTGATGCAGAGTGTTTGTATGTAGGACTAATCTTATCCTTGAAGTTGTGGGTGGAAAAGAGGGAGGGGTTTACACTTTGAATCTTTCCAGTTTTTTTCTTTCCTCCTTGCAGATAAAATACAGGTCAAGGTGTCTTGCAAAGCAGCCTATAGTATTTCACAGGCTGATGAACATGTTTGCCAGAGAGCGTGGTAAAATTTTCCTGTTTTTTGTGACTTAAGTATATTTATGCTGCAAAGTCTTTCTGCTTTAACCTTTTTGTCTTGATGATGCAGACTCTGTCGCACTGTACACCATCAATCATACTTCATAGAGGGTACTGAATGGAATAAATAGATATCATTACAGGCATTGAATTAAGTCTGACCACTGTGGGATTTACAGTTTTTGGGGTAACTGACCTCCCCACTCTTATCCTAAGCTTACAGTACAGTAGACAATAACACTCAGCTGCTTATCAAGTATGAAGGAGGCAGTGGAATCAGTGAAGCAAAACAAAACCCCTGTTGCTGTCATGGAGTCACAGAATGGTTTGGATTGGAATCCATCGCTATTTTTCTTCTCTCAGGATCAGATGCATTCAATAGTTTTTTATCACAATTGCAATAAATCGTTATCTTGTAATAGAACAGTTTATTCAAGAATTCTTATATACTTTAAGGGCTATAATACTTATTATACATTTTTAATGTATAAGAAGTTATAAAATTCAGAATAAATATTTATGTTGTATATTAATAAACATTTTGTTGAAAATACTGCTTATTTGATGCGAGAGAGAGTAGCTTTAGATTAGATATTAGGAAGTAGCTCTGTACTGTGAGGGTGGTGAGGCACTGGCACAGGGTGCCCAGAGAAGCTGTGGCTGCCCTGTCACTGGCAGTGTTCAAGGCCAGGTTGGATGGGGCTTTGAGCAACCTGGTCTAGTAGGAGGTGTCCATACCCATGGCAGTGGTTTGGAACTGGATGATCTTTAAGGTCTCTTCCATCCCAGACCATTCTGTGGTTCTGTAATTGATGATGAATGAGTTGTAGCACATGTTAAAAATGACTCCTTTATGTTTACTGATGCCAGAGTTAAATGAAAAATTTCTGCTTTTAATTCAGTAGTACAATAACTGCAGCAGTGATGACTTAGCTGATGTTACGACCACACAGATGTGTTCTTCTTGAGAACAATTAAGATGGCTCAGACACTGGTATTTATAGGCAAAGCGAACTAGTGGACAGCTTGTTTTTATCCCCTTCTACTAGCAATTTGGATTGATTGGGTTTCAAGCTAACAATTACATTTCATCTTTGGAGTGTGTCAGAGGTAACTTTAAGATACATGTGTTTTGGTGTCTTTCCTGGTACTTTTTGAAAATAGGAAGTGAATTGCTTGGAAACTGTTCAGTGAAATATGCTTTCTGGTCATAATGCTCCTCTGTAATTTCTTGCTGCAGTTGCAATTAAAGCCTGTGAGTTTGGTGGTTGCACTGATTGTAACAGTGCTGTCAATGGAAGGTAACATGGAAACATGTGGTCTAAGCTACTTTGTGTTTGTTCCAGGCTAGGAGCATGTGCAGGGATATTTATTAAAAACTCCAATTAATTTTACTTGTTAAGATGCTGTATGTTTGTTTGGAAAAAAGGTCTGCGGGGAAGAAAAGGACCTAACTTCCTTTGTATGGTCTAGAGACGCCCATACATTGTTAATAACTATTGATTTATTTTTTCCAAGACTTGCTTTTATTTTTGTGTATTTGAGTGAGTTATTTCTACAGGAGTTGTCTTGTGTCTTTTTATCACAAGAAATCATCTGAAACCGGCTGCTTGTGTTAATAAACAACCACCAGCTTTTTATTGACTCAAGGCAGAAACAGAATAGAGGCCTCAACAGAGCATGTGGCTGTTCAGGCATAAGAAAATCAAAGCAGCTGGTTGAATAGCTTGGGTTGGTTTTTTTTTTAGCGCTAACCTTGCCAAGACATCTGTGCCCTATAGGATATTAAGGAGAGAAACTGATTTGAAAAAGTGGTTTGGTTTTGGCACCTTGCTTTTGAATAAGGGGTCAGTATGACTCAAAAAGGCAGGAGGCCACGCGACTGTCCCTTCTACTGCAATCTTCCTGATGTGCAAAGTTCTTTAGTAAGTCTCTGTTCATCTGAAGTGTCAGTTTTATGTTAGCTCTCCCCTTCCCAAGCAGGAAGTACTTTGGATTCATTGCAACAGTAGAACTGTCACTGAGTTTTGCTTTGTGAGAACTGGGAATAAACCTTTACTTCTGGGGTTTTGGATTACCTCTTGTACCACGCAGTTGTGAAACTAAGAGGTACACGAGGTACTTGGGTTTTTGTTATGAGTTTCAGGAATGTATACTAGAAGAGTATCTCATGGTAGTTTCATAAATGCATATTTGGAATATCCTTCTTATAGTAGGAAATTGCCTCCAGCTGATTGTTTCAGTGTGTTGTTTTCCTTTCAGTTTCACAAAACTTAGAATATAACTGAGATTTTATTTTTTTTCAAAGTTCCCAAGACTTCCATTGCACACCTTGTAATCCCATACTTAACCTGGCTCCAAGATACCTTACTTCCCGTGAAATGACATGTGCAGGGATCAGCAGATACTTCTGTGTTATAGAAAAGCTCTTCTTTCTTACAAGACTGAGGATTCTCTGAATTTCTTGAGCTCAGCTGAAGTCAGTGACACTTTGCCATAGGAATAACATTATATAAATTAAGGAGCCTGGCCAAAAGGCAGTCATATACTACCACAAACTGCACAGGAAATCTTAGTTCTTAACCTGACAGAACAATTGGGAGGAGGAGCAAAGTTGCTTCTAATTGCTGTGAAACAGTGATGTTGCAATGAAGTTCTTTGTTAATTTTACAAGTCTTCTTTGTAAGAGTGCACACGCGGACAGCAGGTGAGCATGTGTTGTTAACTGAGTGTGGTTCTGCCCTGTTTTCATGGAAAGGTAGTTCAGTGTAATAAATGATCTGAAAGAATCCTATGAATTTAGATTTCTCAGTTATTAACAATATTAGCAGTATGAAATGTAAGTGTGGACTAGTTATTTGTGGAACTCTTACTACAGACAAAACCTATATTGTCACTTCCCAGAGTTTCCTAGGCAAAGTCTTTGTAGCATCTGTTCTTTTGGGGTCAGTCACTGTGACCAACTGAAGATACTCTCTCTTCATGAGCCCAACTGTTCTGTAAGATGGAGTGGTGCTATCCTGCCTGTGCTGCAGCCCTGGTCTGCAAATGCTGTTGTGCCACATGCAGGTGGAAGGCACAGCAGAAGTATGGATTTAGGTTGTCTAGATGGGAAAGCAAGGTGTTCAACAAGTGCAAGGTCCTACACCTGGGTTGGAGTAATCCCAGGCACAGCTACAGGTTGGGCAGAGAAGAGATTCAGAACAGCACTGCAGTGAAGGACTTGGAGGTCTTGGTCGATGAGGAAATGAGTATGAGCTGACAGTGTGCGCTTGCAACCCAGAAAGCCAACTGTATCCTGGACTGCATCAAAAGGAGTGTGACCAGCAGGTCGAGGGAGGTGATCCTGCCCCTC
>JANRGW010016491.1:0-20746 GCA_024733675.1 Psilopsiagon aymara | reverse complement strand
GAAGAAATTCTTTACTGTAAGGGTGGTGAGGCAGTGGAATGGGTTGCCCAGGGAAGTTGTGAATGCTCCATCCCTGGTGGTGTTCAAGGAGATATTGGACATAGCCTTGGGTGACATGGTTTAGTGGGAGGAGTCCCTGCCCATGGCAGGGGGATTGGAACTAGAGGATCTTAAGGTCCTTTCCAACCCTAACTGTTCTATGATTCTATGATATTGTCACATCTAAAACTCCATACCAGTAAAAGTGTAATTTGCACAGATTTCATTTGCCTGTCCTTTTGCATTTTTTCTGCTCAACTTCCTGACGAAAGAGGTGACATGATCAAACTGTAACATACTTTCTTTTTAGAATTTTGGCAAGTTTTAAAAGGTATATATGCATTCTGATCTCTTTCAAAATGACAATTTTTAGGTGATTCATCTTTCTGAGAAAGCTGTTCTAAAAATACATACAGAATTCCTTAGGATTCTTTCTGCAACATCACAGTAACAGCAGTGTTCCTAAAAATTCAGATTTATGCTAGGGTCAAGTATAAGGACAGATAGATTGAAGAAAGTATTTTTAAGTACCCACTATGGCAACTGCTAGAAAGTATATCTGTTGAATGGTTTAACAGCGTACTCACACTGGAGAGACTGGTTCCATTAAGCTGGGAAAATGAACCATAATACTAGGACCTCTTGTCTATTGGAGCTATGGACATATGTAAATGACATCACAGACTTTAATTCCCCATTATCTAACCAGGGCAGTGGACAGTTTTGCATTTGCCTTAGCTTTAAAGACCTTTTTTCCTAGTATGTTTTCTTCCTTCTGAAAAGCTTGTGGTTTAGTAGCTGGCAACCTATTTGTTACTCTAGCCCTCAGATGCGAATTGCAGAGAGAAAGCATGTCTTTGATGTCTAAATTCATTATTCTTAGAGCTAGATTTTTTTTTTGGAGTGTTTCTTGAAGGAGGGTGAGGATAGTGCTTGCTTTATTTTGTTCTTCAGGAGGTTACCAGTGCTGGCATTTGAGTAATTTTTGGTTATTTATTTGGATAATTTAATTCTATGTAAATCACTTCTGATATGATGCATATCATTAAGCTTTAGCTGTTACACTGAAAATCTCTCTGGTCAAGTAGATTTTCCAATAGTTTTTGGTGAAAATAATTTCCAGGAACAGCATGTACCTAAAACTCAATGCTCAAAATAGGGCGAATTTTAGAGTTATCTTAGCTGATTGTCTTGGGATATGTCACTAGCTTTTGATGGTTGCCAGCAGGTGAACTGAAACTTACTTTAAAACTGGAGGTGAATAGAGAGCACAGTGGTTTTGATTTCCTAGAACGGGCTGTATACCCAGAGAGGAACAGAGAGTTTATTTGCTGTTGATAGATTCTTAAAGTAGCACTCATTTCTTAGAGTTACAGCTATGCAGTGTAAAGAGGTATGATTAATGCATGAGCTGGAATGTGTAATGTCACTTCCATAGATGTTAAGGTGTAAAAATTTTAAGTATATGACCTCTCACTTCAACTGGGATTAAAAAAAAAAACTGTTTAAGGGAGATAGACATTCATCCCTGTGTAAGCAGTTGTGAAGCTTGCCTTTCTATGATTCTTCTAAAGCTCCTAGCCTTAAAATTAAATGTTTGCTTATTATCCCAATTTTTATATAGATAATATCATACTGCCTGTATCTTGGAGTATTCTGTTACAGCATCATACTTCCATAGGTCCTAGGAGAAGGTCTAATACTTTGAGAGCAGAAGGAAAATAATTCAGTTGAGCTCTTTGGCTGCATATAGTTGCATATAGTTATCAAGTCAGCAGTGAACCCACTTTAGCATGAAGGCCAACTTTTTGTATTGTTGCAAAATACAATATGAAGGAATTTGTTCAAATTATAATCAAGTTGGAGGTCATTAATGATTACCATAAATACTGAATTTCTCAGAAGCGGCTCCCATTCTTAGGATGGCAGCTAAGATGTGCTCATAATTTCTATTTTAAAATTTATGACTTAGCTAGTCCATGGTGTGCAAAATGCTTTTCTTTTTTCTTTTTTTTTTTTGCTAGGAAAATATAGAAACAAAAAGTATGTCCAGTTCTTACTGTGGTCCAGCTTTTAGATAAGTTCTTAGCACCATCTTTAAGGATGTGCTATAATTAAATCCACTTTTCTAATACCTGAGAATTTATGAAAAGGCAGTTTATAGCAGGCATTTTGCCTTACAATAACATGAAAAATGGAAATGTTGATTCTAGTAGCAGCTGTGTTTAGGAGGGGGCAGATGTTTTACATAAGTAAAAGCATAAGGTCAGTTTTCCTGGGCATCTATTTGAGATATTAGACCTAGAAAGCAAACATGAGTTCTGCAATTGTAAAGGTTTATTTTTGTTGAGAAGTACTGGGCTCTGTGAGTGTCATGATGGTTATATGTGTATATACATGAGGTAGATTTGCTGCACACAAGAGAGATGTTATCTTCCATTTTGTCACAAGAAAAGAATGAAGAGAAGAATGTAAGTTGCTTCTGAAGTATTATGTGCTATATTAAAAAGATTTCATATAAGAATGCTAAAATACTTTCATGCCTTCGTTTTTTCCTCTTTGTTTTCTGTTGTTTTGTTGGGGTTTTTTTGTTGCTGTCATTTGAAATACTTCTTTTTATAACTTGAAACATGTTAGAAGTTTAGACAAGCTTTTATTCTAATTGCCTACACTAAGACCAGGATCTTGTCTGGTCTTGAGCTCAACGCACTGAACTGCACTGTTAATTGAAATGGACAGATTTTTTAAAGTTTGGATCCCTGTAACTGAAATCAACAGCTTCTGAAATGCTGTCTTGGAAAAGAAGTGACACAACACTGAGTTTGACATCCTAGATCTTCAGAATACTCTTTCTGTAATAAGGCATACTGTTTGATTCTTTAGGCAGTATTTAAGCACTTTCATGTGCCTGGGTTTCAACAATGCTGCTAAAGAACAAATCTCTAGTTGAATTTAGATACCCAAATTAGGATTTCCAAGTCATGTGCAATTTTGATATGATAAAAAATAATCTAGAATTATAGGTATAGGTGCTTTATGTAATATACTGTAAACAGATGAGCAAAACCTGATTCTGATGTGCAGTTTATCATAAAAGATAATTCGATGATAAAACATCAGATTTTTTTTTTGTAATGACATATATGATGTCATTTCAAAAATGTATGTACTCTATAAGTGAGAAACAACTTTAAAATATGACCATAGTGTGAGTTACAATCCCAATTCTTGAACCAAAAAGTTTAATTAGGAGCAAGAAAGTACACTGTTAATTGACTTCATACCTGCTGAAGAGAAGATAATTATTCATCTTCTGTCCCTTTCTTAAATCAGACAATATATTCATGCATATGAGCACACCTGTTTCACATGTACATTGAGACTGGCAAGTGGCTATGTATTTTTGTTGCAAACAGCAATGACTGTTAAATTCCAGATGCAACTTCATGCTTCCTTTCCAAGTTCGAAGAATATAACTATACAAGAAATAGCAGATATTTCTGATTACCACCTAACCTATAAAACAAAAACAAAGTGTAAAAAAAAAAAAAAAAATTAAGGAGTGGAGAGTGGCATGGAAAGCCAAATATCTGAGAGGCCAGTGGAAACACTTGTGTAACATTAAACCTTACCCTGGGCCTTTTGCTTCACTAATTTCCTGTGTCACTGATACTGGTACCCTAGATGTTGTTGCAAAACTCATAGCTGGTGCAAAGAAGGGTGGTGTGACATGAAGTGATGCAGAAAACAGTAGAAGCTCTGTCACTAGGTCAGCTGCAAGAAGAAGTGACGTGTGTGAATGTACAGTATGTGGAGCTTTGTGAAAGATGCAGTCTCTCTTCCTCCCAAAGAACTTCAGCTGATGATACAAGGGGAATTCAGATCCCTTTGGCAGGACTCCATGCTGGTCTGGATGCTGTAAATACTTCTGCTTCTACAGTTACTTAGCTCATGTTGCTAAAAATATACTCATGACAGACTTAATGAAAGTATCTTCTTTTAAAAACTACTTATCTATAACTATCATTGAATGTTTTTGTCTGCATGTGTGGTTCTCATTATTCTGATAAAGCTATTAATACTGATGAAAATTAAAGAGAAAAAATCCAAATATTTTCATACATGCACTTTTCCAGTAGCATTTAAGAAAACCCACACCTAACCAGCCATAAATTTTCTTGCTTTTGTTTTGTTTTCTGTTTTGTTTTCTTTTTTTTAATTCAAGAGTAATACAGCAATATATGAAATTGTATCACAGCGGTAAGGCCTTCAGAATGCCATTAGATGATGTAATTATGAGTAAAAACTAGAATTATTGGATAATTTACTTTTTTAATCTACAAAGGTAATTTTTTCTCTCATTTTCAATAGCCATCAGTCTTAATACCTAACTAATGAAAAAACATAAACAGTGTCATCTGTCAAGTTACTAACAGAGAATGCCACTTGTTGGAGCCTCATTGTTTACTTTAGCAGGTAATTTGCGGACTGGAATCATTTAATTGTTCTGAGCACATAATTACATGCCAGCATTTTCCAATCTAATTAAAATGTACAAATCTGAAGATTAAGGGAATTTTTGAATTATTAATCATTTCTCCTCTAGGAAATCTTGTTGCACTGCAGGAGATTTGTCCAGTGTACAACTATACGTATTTTTTTCCTTCTCTTTCACAGACAGACAATTTTCCCGCAGAGCCCAATTACATGGGCAGCAGGCAGCAGTTTGTTCAAAGGTAAGGCCTATTAAATAACTTTCTCGGCTTCCCCATTTGCATTCTTGTCAAAATTGCTTTGCCAGAGAGTACAATTCAACTTAGAACAAGTAAATACAACTATATCTCTCTCTCTTTTTTCTTTTTTTTTTTTCTTTTTTTTTTTTTTTTTTAATGTATATTTCAGTAGCTCCACGTTCAAAGATCCAGAAAGAGCCAGCTTGAGGGACAGCGGGCATGGGGACAGTGATCAGGCTGACAGTGACCAAGACACTAACAAAGGCTCCTGCTGTGACATGTCTGTTAGGGAGGCACTCAAGATGAAAACTACTTCAACTAAAAGCCAGCCACTTGAACAAGGTGAGTGAAGCCTCCAATGCTTACAAAAGCGTAAAGTTTAAGCTGTCATTATAAACCTATTAGTATTGCAGTCATAGTTTATCAAGGAATAGCCCACTGATAATGCTATCAGAAAAAAAAAAAAAAAAAGTAAATCTTGTAGGTAGCCCAGAGCAAAGAACGCTCAGTATCCTTCAGAGTGAACATGAAACGAAACTGCAAGCATCGAAAGCACGTTAGAAAAAAAAAAGAGGAAAAAAAAATTAGTACTTTTCTAAAATGATTAGAATATACTTTATCTCTACTGGCACTGCCTGTGATATATTACACACAGTCCTTCTGCTGAAGTGTGATTTGGAAATTCAAACTAGACATGACTGCAGCAGATAAAAAGACACCAGTCATTTACATTCCTCACACAGTTCAGAGAAGAGGAAAAGAGGCTCAGGGTATCAGATGAGTAAAAATGGTCCAGAAGTTGTTTTCATTTCATGGATGTATTTTATTATTTGTAATGCTGATTTCACAATTAATAGTAGTGTGACAAGTGTAAAATAATATACTCTGATTTTCTGTATAATTTCATTCACATCCTGCGAAAGTAACAAAGATGAGTGTCTGTGAAACAGCCCAAATGACTTATATCAGGATAATGACAGCACTCTCTGAAAGCATTCATTCTGACAAACAAGCATGTTTATTTCCTCAAACTCTGTGTCCAAGTCATTTTTTTTTTCCCAGATGTGTTTTTTCTAATTATGAAGTCTTATTTCAAGAGACTATTCTTTTCCTTAAAGCACCAGACAAACCAAGTACTCCAGCTTTGTGTTTGTCTGCATATTGCTTCTAGGCTGTAAGCAATAAAGAAGCACACCACTGAATTAGTTTTACATGTATTGTATGTCTGCTATTATTTTAGTTATTTGTGGGGAAGATGATTCAGGGTTAAAGGCAGTTAAAAGATTAATAATTTAATTAATATTAAATTAATAAGAGATATATTAATACTTTAGCAGAAATATAGGATTTTTATGAATCATTGATTAATTGGACATAGGATTTTTTGCCTCTTAGCTCATCTGTAGTACTGTCATGATATCAATATATATTTAACTTAATTTTTCTGATCACGTTAAGATTGCAATATAATTTTTGCTATGTAGAATATTTAGAATGCTGCAGTATAATTTATTGTGTATACTTTTGAAGGTTGACCTCATAGATGACCTTATTTTCCAAGTAATAAATGCCAGAAAGATTATTTTTCAGTGACCTTTTGCCACAACAGCTCTCCGCTTATAATTGGACATAGGTCTGTGTAAAGATACAGTACTGGACTTATCTTTTTTTTTTTTTAAGAAACTGTTTGAGCATCTTTTTTTTTTTTTTTTTTTTCAGTTTTGTGTAAGCAAAAGACAAAGTTTCCGGATTTTCTATTTATTTGGATTTTTTGTTTTAGTTTGTTTTGTTTTTTTTTTTTTTAAAGAGGACTATGCAGCTGAGTTTGTAATATTGCACTGTGTCCAACATCATCAAGTCCTGTTCTGGTCAAAAATATACAAAATCTAGTAAGCAGATTAAGCCAATCATGCTGTTTATTTGTTTATTTTTATCATAATGCAAAGAGCTACATGCACTTATCTCTATCTAGATGAGAGGTCTTATTCATCACAAAACAGCTTATTCCACTGTCTAATATGAATTACACATATTCTTATTAAGCATATCTTGAACTGTGAATGCTAAGTTTTGTTAGCCACTGAACTGTTGCAGCAGGTGTTTATGTGAATTTCCCTGATGAGAAAAAAAAGAGAATGAGGCTTGAGAGATGAACTACTTCTTTTTTAAAATTATTTTTTTCCTAAATATAATTACAAATGGTAATGACATCCATTTGTTTACTTATATGAAGTCTTCCATCTCAAGTATGCCATAATGAAATCATTGGCTATTATGAAAACTGAACCTGCAGCGAGCGCCTTATGGAGTTACAGAACATTGCAGTAACAAATGTGGTGCAATGTGGTGTTCCCAATGAAATCAATGATCACCTGTCATTGAGCTTAATATGATTAGGGTTCTTAGCCCAAAGTAACTTTTCTCTTTTGAAAGATTATAAATGAAATGGCTTTCTCTACTCATAGGGCAAGTTGAAGGTGGGTGAGAAATACAGTGTATGTGATTAGGATTAAAAAAAAGAACTGCATTTTCTGCAGTGAAGTGTTTTCCAGGAAAAGGAGATGGTCTGCTTGCTAGAAACAGTCGTTTCTGGCAGTGCCTGAAGCATTATCAGAAGTTGTGGTTTTGTCATTCTGGGTTGTGTGCAGGAATGGGAATTCACTATTTTGTGGCAAAGTTTCAGGCTTGCTGTTTAAAAATATTTAAATTAGTTTAACTTCTGCTACTAGAACAGTGTTAATTATTAGATCTGACATGTTTTGAAAAATGAACTGTGAATTCAGGATATTGAGATTCCCAATTTAAAAATTAGTCAAGCTTGAGTTTGACATCATCTGTATGCAATTCCAAACACTATTGTTATGGATCCAATTTACATTCAAATAGTGAAAACAGGGCATGATAAAACCTCAGTAATTTCACTATTAAAACATTTGATTTCAAGGAAAATATCTCCAGGTAACAAGTTCTGTTTGGTGGTGGTTGTAAACATTTACCAAACTGGAAAGAAAATGCAAATTAGATATTATGAAATGCTTATGAAAGCTCATCGCTTGACCTTAATGGACAGAAAGGGGAAAAAACCCAATCCTATAAAACTTATCAGGATAGTAATTCAGGAGTTAAAATAATTCTGTTCCATTTTAGTCATCTTGACCATATATCCTCTTGGTGCGAATTCCCAGCCACTTTCTGCATAAAAACATCTAGCTGTCTCTTAAGCTTACTTAAGCTATCTGAATCAGCTCTCTTACTAAGCAGCTTGTTCTGTATGCCTGCTACTTTTTCAACAAAATTGTTTTAGATACTTTATTCTGTTTGCCCCTCTTTTTTCACTTCTGCTGCTGAGACCTTACAACCTATCACTAGTTAAGACAGTTTGAGATTACCCTACTTAGACATCTTACAAGAATTAGTAGTTTTGAATACATCTGTCAAGTTACCCATTTGTTTCACCTGAAGTGTCATGTATTATTCATATTTTATATTTAAATCACAAAATAATAATTTTGCTTGTTACAATTTGAACATAAAACCAATCTGCATTTCTTTAAAAGTTGTCCAAAGCTGAAAATGATATCATAAATTATATATACAAGGAAGGATTACAATAGCAATATGTACATTTTATACTTTTCCTACTGAAGGCTAGATATGTTTATGTTATAATCAGTAAAACAATATAAAGTTATGTTATTTTGTGTTTTTTTTTTTTTTTTTTGTAGTTACTCATAAATCATTTTCTTTGTTAGATTTTCCAAGGACCTTTTCTTTTTCATGATAATGAAAAAAATATCTAAGGGATTAAGCATCTTCAAATTCAGCAGCTTTATTGTTGAGTTTAACCTTAATCACTGTGCATTGCATCTTTCTTTCACACATTTGCTTGCTGTTCACACCTGCGCCTCATAGAAGGGGGATTTCTACAGGTGCTGTTGCCTTGTTAATGGTAGCATAGATCCCAAGAATAAATGAAAACTGGAGATGCTTCCTTGGAGGAAGGGTAAAAGGAAAGCCTTTAGCATTCATGCTAGAGATTCCTCCAGGGATAAAAATATAACTTAAAGATATAATACTACTTTCTTTATCATCACAACAGAAATACATTAGCATTAGTTGTGATGCAGTCCTGTATGCAACAGTCTTTGGCACAAAATCTGTATCAGTGTTATAGAATCTTTATGGATATTGTCAACCCCTGAGTTTGTCTACTGAGCATGATGACAGAATGGGTCTGTAGTAACTTATACATTTATATTCTCAATTTCTAATAAAGAATGATCCCTGAAATCGAGTATCCTGCATTACCTGTCTGCAGCAAAGCAAAACTATCAGAGTTTTTTATCAAGATTTTTTCTGACCCACACAATGATTTTCTTGCCATAACCTTTCTTGAGTCTGTAGCATAATTAAAAACCATCCTGTTTTACTGAGTGAGAATCAGCCTAGACCGATAAGTGCAGAAAGTTCATTAAACAAATTTCTACTGTCTGACATCATCCCCAGTGCTTTCTATGCTATTGGGAATGATGAGTTCTTTTACGAGTATATCAGCTTAATGAGATAAAGGAAAAAGAAAGTTGTGGAGAAATATTTATTATTAAAGTTCTCAAAGCTGGTGACAGCCTCCACTGAGAAATTGACAGAGGCTGGGAGTCCCCCCAGAGCTGACACAACCTGTGAAATGTTTTGTTCAACATTGCTTCTACCTGTAGTTTTTTTCCCTGAACAGAACATCTACTATCACATTCTTTCTGTGCCCAGAATGTGAATAGCTGTCAGGCTGTAGTACTTGTTCTGACACCACCTGAAAGTCTTTACATCCAGCAATATCATCCCTTCTAACTTGCTTACCCTTAACATGGTCAGTTAAGATTCTAACTTTTTGTTTTATGTCAGGACATGCATTCAATACCCATTTTTTACTGTCATCTGACTAATTTTAATCCAGGCAAGCTATACAAGCAACATAGTTGTATTGAGAGTCTTTTCTTAATATGACAAAATTCAGACAACTCTTGTTATCTTCCAATTTCTATATACTTAGAGTATTAAAGATTTCTATTTCCCTCTGTTGCAGTTATGTTGAATTTATTTCAGGGTTTAAGTTTTTAGACTGTCTACTAGTCTACCAGGCAATTTTGGTTCACTTTCCACATTTCAGTTATTTAAATACTGAGTCTAGATTAGTGAGTGACACTGCATGATCTCAGATTGCATGATAATCAGGTGTATTTAGAAGCAGAGTCCAGTTTGTTTGATACTTCCTCACTAGAGATGTCAGTGTTCCCATGCGTAGCTGCCCTTTGTAGTGTGCTCTTACATGTATTTGAGCAGCTTTGGATTTCAAGCAAGGCTGTCCAGGTAAAGAAAGAGAAGTTAAGGAAGAAGGTGTTTGTCCTAGAAGAAGCCAGAAAAGGAGGTGAAGTGGAATCCTAATAGAGAAAAGATAGATTAGCTTAATGCCTTGTCTACTCACTTATCTGCCTTCTTTGATGTAAAATAGAAAAGCAGTGCAAACATTCTGGCAGCTGAAGTGACAGTGAATACACTTTGCATCAGAGTACCTTAGCCTATTATTGCCACCTGCTATCGCCTATTATCCTGCTTTTCAACTGGAGCTGAGTTCTGCCAAACCAGGTTTTTAATCAGGTGCATGTTTCAGCATCTGGCAGATGATTATCATCATGTAACTGGTAGCAGTGAAGTTTCGTGAATAGCATATCCAACATTTAATTAATATGTTTAGCCACAAATCAGAGTGGAAATTTCTATAACTGATTTTCAAAACATGCATAAAGTACTTTCTGCATCTGTACACACACAAAACATGTCACTGTCACACAAAGAAGGGATTACAGCCATTCAGCAGAGGTTCATCTATACAGCATTTGGTGTGTTACGCTACATTTTTCAGGTAATTTCATTTCTTACCCCACTTTTTCTACTTATTTTCTAATTGTAAATTAATTCAGTGGTTGAAAATTGTGTATATTTTTGCCCTGTATTGTGTTTTCTTTGGAAGTCTCACCGTCAAATCAAATTAGCTCCATGATTACTAACACAGTTACAGTCCAAGACTGTACCAATAAAAGTATTCATAAATTTCAGAAGAGTTTTCTTTGATGATCTTCTCAAGTTAATGCAAAACATGCACTTCCATATCACAAGTCTGCTACCATAAGTCTCATATCTCAGATATGAGTGCAGTTTCTAATATTTGCGTGCTGTAGTTGTTGGTGCTCACTTCTTTGTGCTTGACTTTAAAGGCAAGAAAGCAGAACATCCCTCCCCCATCACTAGTTTAAATCTCATAGCTTCTTTTCTGTATTCCGTTTTTACGCCACCTTTCCTGGGGCTGCGTGTTGTTATTGTACTGCATTTTGTTCTTGGAAGGCCCAGAATCCATAAGTTATCTTTTTGCTTTATTCCCACTGGAAGAGCAAGAGAAGCATTTGCAGTTCTCAGTAAGATGAGGTCCTTCTATGTCAGAATCATTATCTTCAGCTAACATTTCTCCTTTTCAGATTCATTTTTACAAATTGAAAGAAAAGTGAGGGCATAGAAAGATCAACTTTTGAGACAAGAAAATCATAAACTAGGAAGTTTTCATTGTTTCAGGCTTTATGCATTTCCCTGGGTGGTAAATGGATGTTCTCTGCCTGTGCTTACTTTTCTTAATGAAAATTTTAGGACATATATTCATATATTGGGTAAACACTTAATATCATGGAAATGTAATGAGTGCAGAGGCTATTCCTGCCTCTTAGTCTTAAAACATCCTTATATGGTGTACTTACAATTTTCTTTCGATTAAGCTTACACAGAATTATAGTTTAAAACCCATACATATATGAGTCTGTATATGTTTATTGAATTATATAAAGGAGGCAATTATAATAAATACATCTCTTTCTTAGTTTATATCACCTTTGTATGATTGTGTTTCCTCTTACAAGTCAGCAGAAAATAGAGATATGATAAGCAGTGGCAATGGTCAAGTTTTAAAACAATCTCATTGCATATTCCAGTCACATTCTTGTTACAAAAAAGAAGGAATATTATGCAGATGGAGTTACTGTAAAGTAATAATTGGAAACCTGAACTTGGACTGTATTTATAAATAGTTTTATGCCCATTTGGGAAAGACAAAAGAGAAGACTTAAATAAGAGACAGGAGCTAATTATTCCATTCAGCAATTCTTCTGTTTGAATAATAATATTAGTATTCTATTCTTTTGGAACAAAGAGTATCTTGTGATTTCTGTACATAGTAATCCAGTCTGTCCTTTTCCTGGCTGTTCTGTGTGCATACTACTTTTCTCCTATGTCCTGTTTTCCAGAGGATGGAAATTGGTATAATTTCATTTGGGCCAGGATTGCAGAACACTTTAATTAGAGACACAGCCACCATACTCATTTTATAGGCATATCTTTAAAGAATATCTAGACAAATTAATAATCAACAACAAGGTAGAGTAACAGCAAAAAATAGAGGTTTATGAAACATGGCCTGTAGTTGAGGTTTTAAAGAAGTGTTTGTTTAGCATTTGTGTTTGTTTAAATGAACAAAGACTGGGGTGAAACATTATAAAAATCTTTGTGTATATGAAGTTGCTATAAATAGGATGGTGATTGCTTTTTCTTTTTTTTCTGTTTAATTTCTGATAGAGCTATTTAAGTTACGTAGGAGGGAGAACTTTGCTATAAAGATAGCCAGGCATGGAAGCAGACTATTCATGTAAGTTAAAGAATATTCTTGCCTAAGGTTTTTTAAAATGGGTTAAAAACATTTTCAGTGATAACCTAGATCCTTTCTAGCCCTGCTTTTTATGATGCCATAATTAAATGTGAGGATGCAATATACTGGCTAGTCCTGAGTAAAACATGCTGAAAGGGAGCATTTGCATTGACCCATTCTACATCCTTTTCTCTGTGAACACCTTCAATGGAAAGAGTTCACCATGTTAGAGATTTGCAAGGGACTTGGATTATACATTACTTCACAACAAGAATCCCTGAAATAATATACTAGTACCTAGCATTTAACATGGACTTTGTTCAGACATTGCTGGCAGCATGATTAACTCATTACTGCTTTGTTAAACTTTGTCTAGTTTCTGTAAATCCATGATAGATAGATGACATATATCAGCCTCTGTATATCTACTGCCCTTCCTCATTTCCAGAATGTCAGAACAGCTGTTTTCCATTCCCTGCTGCTGCTTTCTCCTATTCCAGCTGCTGCACTCAAATAACCTCCCTTCCCCAAGTGGGCTTCATATGGTTTGAAAAGGACTTAATGCACCTCAGTGCATAGGGAACTTTTGATGCATATTTCATCATGTTTCAGTTCGTTCTACAGGGAACACTGCATGTATAACAGATGTTCCTTGACTACAACCCTTTCCTGAAGGTGACATGCCCTTTTTTGTGTTACATCTCTAATGTATATGGAGCTTGTAGTGCCTGCATGATACTGAAAAATACTGCTCCATGGCTGCCTCTGTGCTGTGTGCCAAGCCATATTTAATTCCATCTGCTCCTCTCTGCAGCCTGAAATGAAGAGGAGCATATGTCCAGTATAACCAAGTCATACAGTAAAACAGAAAAAAATATCCTTTATTTAAGACAAATAGATGTATTTTCTAAATTTAGGGACATATTCTTAAAGCTTTTTGTACATGCACTGCCCTATACAAATCAGCGGGGATGTTCTTGTGACTAATATCAAAAATCCTTCATCTTTTATTTCCTTTAATATTATTAATACTGTATATGTGTGAGCAATCTATGTATGCTTACACATGCATATACTTAAATACAGAAATAAGATATCGTTAACTGATGTCCCTGAGAACCTGATTTCGTAATCTACATAAATATGCCTTAATAATATTGGAAATTTAAAATTTTAAAATGTGAAAATAATTCACAAATTTCTTTACATAAAGCACTGTATTTTCATCATAAAGTTTGTTTGGGGAAGTATATTGATTCTGAGCCAAAAGTTGTCAATCTGAAATATAGTAAAGAGTTAAAAACAGTATTTAAAAATATAGAGTTAATATATAGCTAAAATTGTAATATATAGTTAGTATAGTACTGCGCTTATAATGTACATCTATCTATAATATTTTATATGTAACAATATAATTGCAGTGTCTACTTAAATACTACGGGGATGTGTACCTTGGATTTTTAGAGGGTGGCCTATCAATTTAACTGTTTCTCAGAGTTTGAGTTAAATTCTTCATATAATATTTACTATATCTGGCCCAATTTTTGCTTGAACAGTTGAATGCAGTTCCTACATAAAAGCTGCAATTTAGGCTGCACATTGACCAGATCTCTAGGCAGTTACATGTCCTGGACAATCTTCCAAGCTCTGAGGCAAACATACAGACCAAGAACACCAGGAACACAGAAGTGGAATTGTGTCTATTTTGACCCTGTGAACAAATTCTTGTGGTACATCTGTAATTTGTACGGCCTAGGGAAGCGTATCGTTCTTCATTGCTGAATATGCAGGCTTGCACTTCATGTGTGTGATTAGGTTTAGTATACGTTTAGTATGTGATTATGTTTAGCATTTCTTTTCTATTTTACTAATCTGATTTCAAGTCATGATTCTGTCCCTTGTGCCTATATTATTTTGCAGTTTTAAAGAAAGTTCACATAAAGTCACTGTAGGTCTATACATTTAGCCAAAGTTTCAATTCAAAGAACAAATATATTTTTTCTTTTTTCCCTTAAGCATAAAAAATTCATACTGCACCTTTCTAATCATTTCAGAAAGCACTGACTTCACATCTCTCTTATGAGAAAATTTTACTTACAGTAGAAGTATTGCACATTAGATTTTTGAAATCGTATTATGTGGCCCTTATAATGTGTCCTAAAAAGGACCAATATTTTTCACTATGAAAAAAATACAAGATATTCTAAAAAATCAATTTCTGTCAAATTCTCACCCTGATTTCTTTTATTGATGAAGTATTTACCCATAGGCTATTTAAAAAAAAAGGCAAATTAAACAGTTTGATTAAAATGATTGGCTAAACAGTTTGACTAAAACATCACATAAGAAGATTTGTGTTTATGTTATAAAACGCAGAAAGTTGAATGTGAACCTGAGTTATGTCAAATGCTTTCCTGTCTTTTCTAAGTTCAAAGCTTTATGACTCAATGACACTTGGCTGGATAGGAAAGGCAAGTGTTTTTGAGGGGAACTGCATAGAGAAGAGAGTGATGGAGGAAGAAAATGATATTCAACACTACAGCCACTGCTATGGGTAAACCTTTAAACCCAGTGTAACCAGTGTGCTGTGGCTGCTTTTTGCTTCTGAGGTGTACTGCTGAGCAGGGAAAGCATGCTACTGAATTAGGCCATTAAAATTTAAAAAGATAATGTAAAGTTGTTATTGTATAATCTTAAATCACTGAAAATATCATGTAATAGCATAAAATTTCTCTGGTATTCAGTCTTATAAGAAACAAAGAAGGACATTCTCAAAAGGTATATTTGGGAGGAATTACACATAGTAATATGTTCACATGGTAAAATACATGACTGCTTATAACTGTCCCAAAAGAAAGCAGTATTAAATTAACTCAGGATACTTCCATTTAACATTTATTACAATTTTCAAACAATAAACCCCACAATAATAAAAATGTAAATTTTGAACAGAAGTATCAAAAATTTTGAAGCATAATAAAAATTATTTTACTTATCATTGTATAGTTATTTCAAGATAGCAGAATAGAATTTAACAAGTTTGGACTTCCAAAATGAATCTTATCTCAAATTTCCTGACTTCATGATATTTGTTGTTTAAGTCTAGTTATTGGTGCATAATTATAAAAGTTGTGAATTTTGCCTATGGGTACCTTTACTTTATATGGGATTATTGACAATATCCATTTTTTGTTGCATTCAGAGTCTGTTTATTAATTCTTTATTATATATGTTAGATTGTGTTCCTTTATTTTTTATTTTTGGGTGATTTATTTTGTGTACATTTGCATTTCTTATTTGGTATGTGTAGAATAGCAGAAATACTTAAGGTTGTTAGCATTTTAGCACCAGAAAAGAGTCTCTCAATGGTTAGACAATCAGAGAAAATCAGGAACCCACTTTCCTCTTGTTTTTAAAAAATCTTACTCTACCACTAATTGACTATTCTTTTCCATGATCTCAGGAGATGTGCAACCTATTTAAACAAGACAAAATAAGCTACTGTTTAGAGCCTGAAAATTTCTTTGCCTTTTTAAAGCTTTCAGATTTCTTTAAATTCTTTAAAGACATGGATTTATATGTCAGTAGAATTACAAATTATTCTAAATTTATTATGATTCTGCAGTTTATCACAGGTATACATGACAATAGCAACTGGTTAGCTGTTTATTAAAAAGACCTTTTACAAGCACATTTGAAAGATAAATACCATATGGTTGCTTTCTTTGTTGTAAACTCAATTATTTTTCTGATATGCAGAATTATGTAGAGACAGAGAGAGAAAGAGTTAAAGGAAGAAGAAAGCTATAAAAAAAATCAGCTTAGAAATTTAAGGTGTAGGAAGATAACATGTAACAGAGGAGATAAAAAGCAAGTAATGAAACACTCAGATTTCTTAAAGACCATGAAACTGCCCTTCTTTTACAGGTAGCATGCTTTTGTTGAATTTAATTCACTGCCCAAAAGTGATGAAAATTTGTGTTTTCCCTTGAGACTAGCTGCAATTAAATGGTGTTGAACTGGAATGCATTCCATGCCAGACAGGTACTTCCAGTTTTGCAATGAAGGCTCATCAGAGTCAACAGAATTGTACTACCTTGTCTGTTTCGAACCAACACAGTCTGATATTTATTTATTGTTACTAATTACCAAAACATAACTTTTAATTTTTAATTCAGTATCAGGTAACATCATTCTTTTGCATAAGATTTTGCAGCTAAACAAAAATAAAATATTTCCTCAAAATATAATCGCACTTTTACTTAGGGATTTAGTGCCCTTTGTTCAGTTTACTGGCAAAATATGTGAACACAGTACTCTTCAGGATATAACAAAAACAATCAAACAAACAAACAAAAAAATACAAGCTCAAGACAGCTGAAAATGTTTGTCATAATCTTGATGAAATCCAGGAAATACAAGTTTATGGCATCTTCATTTAAGGTGAATTTTACCTTTCCAAAATAGTTTCAAAGCTAAAGCTTTTTAAGCACAAGGGAGCTGAAAAAACAAGACCTAAATTTCAAGAAATGGAAAAGAAAGCTTAACATCCCAAACCTCAACATTTTCAATGCTGTTGAAGAGCAGATACAAGTTCTCAGGAATCTTTTCCCTTCCATTTCACCTACCATTTTGCCTACCTCTGAGCTAGTTGCTCTGATTCTTTACAGTTACTTAGTTGACAAGCACTTTGGAATTAATGAGGAGAGCAGTAGGTACTTCTGAAGCATGATTCATTTGACCTATTTTAAATGAATCATGCCCTCAAATGCTCATCCCTCTCTACTGTCAGTAAAGATGACTAACTCATATGGCGTTCAATAATTGTACGTATCTAAAGTTATGAAAGACAAATTGCAGTTCAGTGGCTTTGCAGGAACCAACATTTTGCATGCTGGCCACTGTTTATTCCAACTTTTTGGCTTCCTTGTTTCTTATTCATGTTATAGTTGCTAATGATTCCAGCCCAAGTTTATTCTGGAGGCATTATTGATAATTTATTCACCAAATCTTTCCCATCTCATCAGTTATAATGTGGAGGTGGTGACTGTCTCTTCCATGGGAGAAATATGATTTCTGTTTGCACAACTATTGTTTCTTCTTCCATGTATTTGTGTTTGGGAGCTGTTTCTTCCCTCACAAAAGTGTGTGTCCATAAAAGGCTCATAGTTTTTAATGCTTGCTTAAATATTCATCTATTTGCCTATTCTTTTGATTTTTATGGCCAAATTGCTGGTGCCAGAAGCAATAAAGAAGAGTGTGTTGGAGGTTTAAAATTAGAATGTTAGACGAACCTCCTCTTTGGCTTCTAAAAAGCCTTACGTGCTGAAATGCTTTGCTGAAATGAGTAAAGGAAAGGGATGGTCTTAGATTACACAGACTTCTACTTGAAATAAAAATGATTTAATATATTTATCTTACCACTTGAACTATTGCAGTTTAACTAAATGAAATACCAAGGGATGAATACAAGCATATTTAAGATTAGCTTCCATGTAAGATATCTGTACCTTACATAGTGTTAATCATCAGTAAATTTTTATCATTTTGTGAGCTGAAGTAATTCATGACCTTATTAAATTTAACTTTGTATTACATTTAAGATAGTTTTGGTATGTTCATTAAATAGCAATGGATTCTGAAATAGCTGTTAATCCCTGGCAAATACATTGAAGAATCAGCTGGCATTTCACAAACATGCAGTAACAATCCTATTAAAATAAGTAAATATTTATTTAAGCTACTTCAAGTCTATCCTGTTGTATCAGACCCATTGTGGTATGCGCCATTATTAGTGGTAAAATGAGGTTTATCTGCAGGAATATACCTGCCACTCTCATTTTAACTTCATCACCAGAGCCAGCTGATGGAGAAATACATGCTGGCACAAAGAGGCCTCCTTGTAACCTTCCTGCACTGTGTCCCTAAATGAGATAAACTAATCAAAATATATATTCATGTGACTATGTGAATGTCAGAGTTTTCTGCCAAATAGCTGCATGAATAGTGCTTGCAATTTTTTTTTTTTTTTTCTTGTACTTCCACATAACATAGCTTTGACAGCCATACTTCATGATATAGACCTGCTCTTGATGCTATTCAGCATCAGTGTTATTAGTAGTGAACATAGCCTGCTTTTTTACAAGGATCACACAGATAAAGATTGAATTGCATTTTTGGCAAAGTGAATGAGATTGTCAAGAATGCATTAGCTGCCTTCTCATGTTCAGAGTAACCCTAATAGCAACTATTTAACTCTGAAAATACCCCTCAGAACTCTCTGAGAGTAAATTTTACATGTTGTACAACAGTCACATACTTTTGACTGTCTTTTTTTTTTGTGTTTGCTTTTTCAAATTCGTTACCTGATAGACAAGTAGGGGGGTAAATATCTCATCTGGATTTCTCACCCTCTTCCCCCAAGATTGTCAGTTTATTTGGGGAAATTTGATTACTTTCTTCTGATGGTTTAGTTTAATTTTTAATTATCCACAGCATTACTTTTAAAAATCAAAACAATTACTTTTTCAGAGAAAATGGAGAATATATTTCTAAAAAAAACCCCCCAAAATCACAAACCAGCCCCATCCAAACCCCACCTGCTTCATAATTGAAAGCACCAAGATTTTTGTGAAACCCCTAATTAGACAGTTTTTAATGCCTGTAAATTTCTATTTCAGAAATTGTTAGAAATGTAATTTGGATTAAGATTCTATTGTACTAAGTTATGCTTTCCTATTCACAGTTAAATTACAGTTCACAGCAGTATTCCAAGTTTACCTAGCTTATAGAATGGGAAGGTGAAAGTGTGCCTTACTGGAAGGAGTATCAAAATTTCTTTAATTTCTAGCTCAATACAGTTTTTCATATCTCACAACATACAAGTTGTCTTGTACTATTATGAATCAATAGAGGCAATAATGAACAATTTAGTTTCTTAACTTCTGATTCGGGCTTTAGAGCCCTCAGCTTTTTGAAAGTTAACTAAATTATTTCCTTTCATAGAAAATCATCACAAAATTTTGTTCTAATAAATGTAAGAATTGACTATTATGGTTATTGTATTGGTAACAAAGATAAGACTTTGAAAAGGAAGGAAGTTTGTCATAAAACACTAGTAAAGTAATATTAGTGCTCACACTAAAAAGCTATTGAAAAGTTAGCCAAGGTTTCTACTAGACATTTGAATATTTTAATGGTGTTCTTTCTGTGATTTTTCATAATCCTGGCCCCATCTGTCTTTTTCTATGTTACTATTCTAGCATAGACTGTAAAATGTTACTCCTGTAAAATGTATCTTGTGTGGAGCAGTCATGCAGTTAGCTAAATCTGCATTTGATTTTATGAAACTAAATTCTTAATAAGGAATTCTTTTAATTATTCTAGTGCAGATATTTTAATATCTTTTATTAAACTGAACTAAGCTAGTACTAAAGAACAGCTCCCTGACATTCAGAATAATGGATATAAATGCAAGAGTAATAAAAATTGCTGGGAAGGTGCAGTGCAAGCACTGATTCAGCAGCTACCACACTGATTTAAACATTTTCTTTAGTATGTAAGATATTAATCTGTAGTAATTTAAAATAATATGAAATTAACCCTGCCTAGTCGTGGTTGAGAAGTGGAAGTTACTATGAGGTAACAAACTAAAATGCATCATGCACTCCAGGGCAACTATACTGTATGTGTGCCCTTCACTTATAGAAGTTGAAGGTAATTCAATCATCCACCTAGATGCAACATCTGAGTCACCTGGTGGACTTTCCCGTCATTCCAGCACAAAGATTTTAGAAAAATTACACCCTTGTGCAATTAAGAGTGTACAAAAAGAATGCAAGAAAATATAAAAGACATTTTTCTATCAAACCTGGGTGGATGTTTGTTCCATGAATTTGACCAATTGTGCTACAGACCCTTGACATCTATAATGTCTTGCATGACCTTTACAACTTAGTTAGGCATTTGAACAAACATAGTTTGTTTGAACAAGGATACGCATGTGTATGCATGCAAACATACTGTTAATGAAACCAGCCGCCAGATAATTTCATTGCGGTGCCTAGTTCTTGCTCTAGGAGAAACAGCAAATAAGTATTTCCTATTAGTCTGCTCAGTGACAATCACAATTGTCGTGGTTTAAGCCATAGATCAGCCAAGCAGTTTGTTCACTCACTTCCCCCTTTTTCTTCCCTCTGCTCCTGGAGGGATGGGAAGGAGAATTGAAAGAATG
>JANRGW010016490.1:0-48004 GCA_024733675.1 Psilopsiagon aymara | reverse complement strand
GTGAGACCTCACTTGGAGTATTGTGTGCAGTTCTGGTGTCCTCAACAGAAAAAGGACATGCAACTGTTGGAACAAGTGCAGAGGAGGTCCATGAGGATGATGTGGGGACTGGAGCACCTCCAGTATGAAGATAGGATGAAAAAGTTGGGGCTGTTCAGCCTGGAGAAGAGAAGGCTGTATGGGGACCTCATAGCAGCCTTCCAGTATCTGAAGGGGGCCTATAGAGATGCTGGGGCAGGACTCTTAATTAGGAGCTGTAGTGATAGTACAAGGGGTAATGGGTTCAAGCTTAAACAGGCAAAGTTTATATTGGATATGAGAAAGAAATTCTTTACTGTGGCGGTGGTGAGGCACTGGAATGGGTTGCCCAGAGAAGCTGTGAATACTCCATCACTGGTGGTGTTCAATGCCAGGTTGGACAGAGCTTTGGGTGGCATGGTTTAGTGTGAGGTGTCCCTGCCCATGGCAGGGAGGTTGGAACTAGGTGATCCTAAGGTCCTTTCCGACCCTAACTATTCTATGATTCTGTGATGATATGATTAGGGTGCAACATCACTTACAACTCAGGTAATTCTGTTATTAGAGGACTGCGGCACCCCTAAGAAAGACAACATAGAACAATGAAAATTTAATAGTGTAATTATAACCTGCTGCTACAAGGTCTTTGAAGTTCTAAGCACATTTGTTTATGGGAAAGAAAGTGTGCAGTTGATTTCCAAATTTCGGTGATCATATCTGACTAAAATATCCTTACAGCACATGTAAAATGAGAACAGTTATTTAAATTAGCAGCTCAATGTTCTTAAAGGTGGCTTTCTTTTTTATTTTTCTTTTGGTAACTTTTCCCTTTTAGAGATATAGACATGAAGAAGAAATCTATGAAGTTTCTGTTGACATGAGGATTTTATTTTAATGTTGAAGCATATGCTCATCATGCAGAGGTAATTCAGTTGGGTATGTGTACACATGGTACACACAAGTGTAATACTCAGTACATAAAAGTTAATTTGACCTATTTAGCTGGCTAAATTAAGTCCATTAATGACTATTAAGAGAAGTCCTAAAAACTTACAGGTATGTTTCATTTTCAAAACAAAGTATGTTTTGAAGTGGTTAGAAGGTAAACTGTCTTTCACATAAGACTCAGACTTCATAAAAATATTCTCTTTAATGCTATTAACTATGATGTGATTAACTGGAGCAATACAAAAACCCAGAGTCCCCAGGCCAATCCCCCATTCCTGCTTAACTTCCATATGGCATTTTGCTGAATGAGTTAACAGATCTGAACAACCTTAAAATGACTAAGTATTTTAGGCTTCTCTGTATTTGATAATGATGATGCTTGATTGCTGAATGAGTGCAAGGTTATAATCATCTCTCTTGGCTTTTTTGTCATTCATAAGCTGCTTGAGCTGCTCTCTGCTAGCTTATGACATTTCCAGGTTCTGTCAAGTGGATTGTAACCTTGTGAGTGCTCAGTGAATTCCAAGGACTGGGCCCTCTAAATACTCTTTAATGAGACAAGATTTTTTTTCCTCTGTATTTGAAAAAGGGTTTCATGCCATAATCTGTTTTTCAAAGTGTTAAAATGCTCACAAAATAAGGTTTTTGAATAGGAAATGAAAAGTAATTTAAGCTGTCCATGTCCTCTGCTTCTTAGAGGTTTCATACCACTTCTTATATGTTTAATATAATCCAGCAAATCTGCCTTTAAAAATATTTTTTGAAGATTGGCCTAAAATATGTTTACTATTTTCTTGTTTGTATTAACTTTTGCTTTCAGATGATACCTTGCTTTGTTTTCAGACCTTTTTCCAACAAAAAAGCAGTATGCATTCTTCTTGGAATAAGTAAGATACTCTGAGCACCATTTCTTAATTGTTATTGATTTTTTCATTGCATTTTATTTTCACCTAGGAATCAATAAATTATTTGTACTAATTGATGGAATATCACTATGTAACCCTTAGGTATTATGAAGATATTCAATGCTTTCCTTAGTATCTTTATTACTGTTTTTTGTTGCTAGCATTATGTGAGCCAACACTTTTGAAATGATAACAATAAATCATTTGGTTACAGTGGTTAGAATAATGTCCTTCTGGTTTTGAACATCTTGCTCACATCGTGGTGAGTGATGTACAATGTGATATGAGATACTGCGTGTGAAAGTAGAGTCAGATTTGTGTCCAGAAAGGAAGCTGGCAGTTTGTTTGACCTTTTGAAAGGCAAAGAAAATCACAAAGGGTCTCACAGGAAAAGATGTTTTTTGAATAGGCCGCAGAGTATGCATGTTATAGCAGATATAATTTGACAGTGTCTTCTGCACTGTTGTAAAGTCATGGCCATGACCTGTCCTTGACTTAAGAGTACCTTTGTCTCCAGGGCATGTTGTACATGTGAATGCTGCATATCCTCCATTCCTTTCATCCTCCCTTTCTTAGTAAAGTCTGTCCCTTCAGCCAGCATGAAATGACACATATAAACCTATGATGGGAAATTTTGGTGACTTTTTTCTTCTGCCTGTCACTTCCACTTGTTCCTTTGTGCTTGGCTATATGCCACTTCCTCCAAGCAGCTTTGGATGTTAAATAGTAGTTATGTATAGTCTGTGACTTTAAAGGTCGGGTTGAATAAAAGCATGCAGCAGTTGCATAAGTCAAATTACTTCTGCCAGGCTAATTAAAGTTCATGGGTCAAATCACTTCTTGTGTTAAGTGGACGTAATTAACTTGGATTTGGCCCAGGTGTTCAAGCAGTGGATTTCTTTCTCTGTATCTGCTCAAATGTCACTGTATTTAAAATTCATGCACTTAACTTTTTTTTTTTCTTTAAAGTTGCCTTTTCTACTTAAAGGTATATCCCTGCACCTTTTCTTTCACTTTGTTTTTGCTTTGTGTTATCTGTTTTTGCATGATCTTTCTGATCAGGGATAGTATAAATTTGGACAAAACCTTGTTCTCTCTGTCCCTTCTTTTCTCTCAACCTACAGGTGTTGAGAGAGCATTTGAAGCCTGTTCAAGAATGGACACTGCTCAGGAATGGACAGTGAGTTAAAAAGGCTGCCTACAAAGAAGAAACATCTCTCGAGTACTAGTCTAATTTAGTCTTTTCTAAATAGTCTTTGGATAACCATGTCTGAACACGCAGTTTGTGTGTTTTCTTTGGGACATGAATAATGAATGACTGATTTTAGTGGTTCCATTGTGTATGCAGACATGGTTTTTTTATATTTGTAATAGTTACACTTGATATCCTCATTAATGTATTTGTGTATGGAATTAAGAGTCATTAAGGCTTATTTTTTTTTCAGTTTTGGGGTTTTTATATCTGGTTTGCAAATTGGTTGACAAGACATAGGAAATGCTATTCGTCACTTAGAGCACAGTGGTCTGCATACTTTCTAGCAGACACTGACAGGTAGGACAATACCATTAAGGACCTTGAATATTTGACAGCCCCAAAGGATATTAGAAGTCTGTCTCCATGTTGACTGAGATTAGAAGGCCTCTGGAGTCACTGCCAGCTCTATTCTAATTGTCAATAACTTATATTTTCCTCAAGTTGGATCTGTTTTTTCTGTGAAGGTAGCTGGTGAATGATTGATTTATTGATTTATTTTTTTATTTATTTTAAGACAGAACTTGACCATGCTGTGTTTTCTAAATAGCTGGGTCTGTATCATGTTCCTTTCATGTACATCACTGGTTCTCTTGAGCTACTTAATAGCATAAAACCTGTAGCATTTCTAAAGATAGCAAGTGTGAAGGGGCATGTGAGACCACCCCGATGCAATGGTGTCATTTCACCTACAAGTCCCTTCATGTTAATTTTTCATTTCTCAGTAGAGCCAGGTTTAGCCATAAACCCTGAAATCTCTGTTGCTTGACAGAGTGTGATCTGAAACAGATTTAGCTATTCTAACAGAATTTAAATAGGTTTAAGACACATTCTGTGCTCATAAATTATTATGCAAACATAAACTTACTCTGAGGAACAGCTTAAACATACAATGCTATCTCTTATTCCTTGCTTTCAGAAAAGTGACCAAAGGTTTTCCAACTTAGAAGTTTTCAGGAGTAGAGCAATCAATCCACATAGGGGAAGTTTAGAGTAATTAACATGCACACAACAGAGAAACTCGTCCAAGGAAAGCCCCTATTAGCAATTTGAAATGGCTGCTTCTGCGTCTATCAATTAGGACATTGTAGCACCACATGCATGTCTTATTCTCTATGCATTGTTTGAAGATTTTGAATCTAAAATGCTTCAAATCAGAGGCACCAAAAATTTTGCTTTAGCAGTGGAAATGCACCCAGTGTTCAGAGAAATTGGAGTTTGACTATATCTATTGCTGTAATTGTTGCATGCAGAAACATCTGTTATGAATGAAAATAGCAATTCCAGGAAAAAATTATCTTTGGGTAAATTCCATCCACAGCACATTTACCAGATAAATGTTTTAGCAGTCATACTCTGGCCATGGTCTGATGAAGGGAATGGTGTGCATTGAAAAGTGCGCTTCAAGCTACTGAACAGTAGTAAACTTCTTTGATGACCCAATGAAAAAAACTGAATGAAACTATCCTAGAAGTGGAAGATGAGCCGTTTAGCCACTTGAATGTTGCATTAGGAATTAATTCTTGCTGCACATTGCTTGTTCTGAAAAGTATGTGAGATGTCTCAAGAGACAAGAATTTTACACATTTCTTCATATTGGCGCAAGAAGCTCCATGGTAAGTAGCTTACAAAGCTTCCACAGAAGCTCTACAGTGAAACCACAAGACTGTATCTGAAAAAAGATTTTCTCTATTCAGATAGAGATCATTAATGATTAGAAAAAGACCCTGATATGAGAAAGAGTATAAACATCAAAGCAGGAAATAAGTGGATTTTGCCTTCAAATTTACACTTCCAAAAAGTCTCTGTAGAATCTGCCTAACTCTAAAAATCTCATGTCCATTTACATAAGCAATTTGCCTTAGAGATTCTAAATACTGTAATATCATGCACCCGTGTATGTCGATGGCACTTCTAGGTTTAGCCAAATGTTGTTGCTTGCTATGTGTCCTGCATTCAGATCTAACCATGACCTGGAAATTGGATTATAACCCTTCTCTGAGCATACCTACCAGATGCTGACTGGATTAAGCTTTGTACAATATGCATCAAGCATTATTATTTCACTTTAAAAGAAAGGGAGGAGGAGCTGATGCTGCCTTTTTTTTACATGACAGCTGAGCAACTCGTTTAATTTCCTTCATCTTACTAAAAAGTCTGAAATACAAATCTCTTTTTCCAAAGCATGACCCACTATTGTGCTGTCCCCTGAGAGAGGAAAGTCGTTGCTTTTCTCATCCTTTATGTTCTACTGTTCAGAAAATTACTCTGAATGTATGACTCCTAAGAAAGACAGGAAAAGTTTTACAGCGTTAGGTTGCACCTTCAAAAGGCAACGCTGAGTTCTGGTCCTTGCTGTAAGAGGGTTCTGAGGTTTGTTGTAAAGGAAGGTATTACTTGGGGATATTATGTAGTAGCTGGGATTTTCCTGTAAAATACAAAATGATCAGAAGGAGAGGATTTATTTTGGCTTGTTTACTGACTTTTTAACCTCTTAGGCTAAGAGCTCTGCCCTGGGACAAGGTAAGCTTCTGCTTACCCCTCCCTTCAACTCCTGCTCACCTTGTGCTCCTTTACTTAAAGAAAGGAAAAAAAAAGGCAAGTAACATCTCTCTGGAAGAGAGTTTATGATCATCACTTGCTTAATGAATTTTCACATCACTGGAATAATGTTAAGACCTTTATCTAATGCAAATTATGCAGCAGTTGCTATTTATTGTGTTAGATGTGCAGCTCCAGTGTGACTAACTCGGGACCTTGTTTCTTCAAGGGGGTGGCTGCTTACAACTGCATTATTCTCTATCTATTGTGAAAGCAGTAAAACAGTAGTTGCTTACATGTTCAGCTTTGAGTACTAGTTTTCACTAACCTCACCCATTCATTTCACTGCACCAAGATGTTGACTTCTAAGATTTCCGAGGAATAAATGGAGTGGAGCTTCTTCACAGGAACATTACTGCTTGGAACTTTGTTGCCATAATTTGCTGTTTATCAAAGGTTAATCTGGAAGTACCATGTCAGGAAGCAGTGAATCTTTTCAAGGGGAACTGTAATCTGTTTTTTTTTTTTTTTTTTTTTTTCCTAATAATAACAGATGACTAGAATTTTTGTAGTTCATTCATTTCTCTCTGCTTTTGGAAAGTGTTTCCTCCTTTAACAGGACCTCTTTTCAATAGCTTGCGCCCTCTCAAAGAAAAGCTAGCACTTACAAGATCTTAAGATTTTATTTATTTTTTTTTTTTTTGTCCTTCTTTAATTTAAATATAAAGGAGGGTAACAGCTCAATCGTCCTCAATGAACAGTGGAAAAAATGAAAACCTACCACAGGTAGTGTTCTCTTTTAATAGCGCTACATTAGAGCTGTTTCTGAACTGGCTAGTGTTTTCAGGATATGCATAGGATTCTAAGGCATTAAAGGTCCTCCTAAAGAACTCTCATATATTTGGTTAACTTAATAAGGCTTAGTGCCTATATGAATAAAAATGTTTCTGCAAATGGGAATTGTTTTTTTTTTTTTTCACTTATGGTTTTATTTAGTTAATTTTTTAGTGCACCTACAAATACATTAATATAGCACAAGACAAATAGAAACTGCGAACAGTATTAAATAGAATATTCTAGTGATCCTTGACAGTCATGCTAATATCTGTGACACCTTCTGATTTGTCTCAGGGAGAAGTTTTTTGGTAAGTGTTCTTGTTTGTAGACTAAGAGCAGCTGCAGACCAGTCAGGCAGAAGAATATTTGAATTTCCATATCAGTCCCAATGCAGAAGCTTTCTGACCATTTGTTCTGCTCTTCATTGGATCACCTATGCTTATTTTTGAGGCATTTTTATAATGGATTACTCTAGCATAAGTAATTTCCTAGCACTTTTGGATCCTGCATAATTGCAGTTCAGTTGAAAACCTATAGACATCAGCAACACATAATCAAACTTGCTGCTTAATCCTATGAAGTTAAAAATAAATAAAAAATATGTGTCACAAACTTAAAGAAAATACATTGATTAGTAGTTAAACTTTGGAGGTGCACCTTTCTATCAAGTTAGGAAACGTTACAACGTCATTTTTGCAGAAAGACAATGTTGCCATAGTTCCTTCATTTACATTTAAGGTAATAGCACTTGTCTATTTAGGCTTCATACATATGGGATGGACTTCAGAAGACAGATCCCTGATTCAATTTGTTCTTTCCCAAACCTTGTAGTACAGCTGCTAATTTTTAAGAGGCATTTTTAGTATGTATGTTTTTACTTAGTTTTGTTGGTGGCTTGTAATGAAGTTTTTTTTTAAAAAAAATTGGAAGTCCACCAAACAAAAGATTACAAAGAAACAAGAAAAGAATATGAATATCAATAGTCATGTAGTTAACCAGTATAAGTTCATACATACTGCGGTGCAGGTGGCTATGCTTTCTTCTTCATGGTTGAATTTTTAATGAACTCAGCACTTGGCTCTCTTTTAAGCTATTAGACTGAAGGTCCAGATTGTGATGGCTCCTCGTATTCCAGTGAATGCAGCAAGAATGTGTTGGATACAGACTGCCTTCAAGTTTGAATATCTGTTCACTTTGCATATCTTATATCCTCTCAATTATCAGCTCAACTGTACAGCTGAGTGTGCTTTTTCTGGAGCTTTGGGATAGGGCATTGCAGTTGAAAGCTATGGCTCTCCTATGGTTTTCAATAGCAGCTTGTGCTGCTAGGGTTGAAATTGTGTTATACTTTGTAGGATGAAGTTTACTTGAAGCAGGATATGTGCCTTTTAAATATGCTTTATGAATGTGGCACAAGGAAGATTTGGCTGGAAATGTTCCTTTCTTTACCTGTAAAGGGTCCTTTTTTGTACAATGTATATAGTTTCTTATTATTGATGGTAAAATAATTAATTTACAGTAGTTCTGCTAATATTGAGATGAGCATGAGCTAGATAGTAATATTTAACTAAAATGAAATTCCTACTGAAAGCTGCTCATGTAATAAGATAATCTTGCCCTCTTTAAAACTCTTGAGTATTGTGCAATTTTGATAAGCATTGCATATTGCAAAAGACCTGTAATTCTTATTTCTAGACTGAAAAAAATGATTTTCAGTAAGATGCAGCAGAAATCAGATATCTTTCAGTCATTTTTTGAACTTCTTGTATGCGAATACTTGATAGTTATTTTTTTTATTTTTAAAGTGATATCTGAAATGGAAAAGAAGAAAGCCAGGTTTTATAGCCAAGCTCTATTGAATTGGCTACAGATTAAAACAGTAAGTCTTTAAGGTAATTTCCACAAGAATACATATAGAATACATACAGAATGTATATGGAGTCATATGGCTATGATAGGGATACATGTTTTTACAGCTGCAAGTGCAGTACAGAAATATGTGCCTATATGCGTATAAGACTGATTAGAACATTAAAATTCTGTGAAAACAGTTTCATGAGGGAGAAAAGAAGAGGTTACTAACTGTGGTAATTGAATTTTAGTCTTTCAAGGAATCCCATGTACTATCCTTATCTCAAATTCCTCATGCCCCATGTTGGATACCAAAAAGGACTGTGGTGGGTTGACTGCGACTGGATGCCAGGTGCCCACCAAAGCCATTCAATTACTCCCCTCCTCAGCTGAAGAAGGAAGAGGAAAATATAACAAAAAGTTTATGGGTCAGGAGAAGGACAGCAAGACATCACTCATCAGTTACCATCACTGGCAAAACACTCGATTTTGGGAAATTAATTTATTACTAATCAAATCAGAGTTGGATAATGAGAAATAAAACTAAACCTTTAAAACACTTTTCTTGACCCTTTTCTTCTTCCTAGGCTCAACTTGACTCTCAGATTCCCTACCTCTCTCCTTTTTCTCACCCTGCTCAACGGCACAGAGTGACAAGAAATGGTGGTTGTGATCAGCTCATTCCATGTTGTTTCTGCTGCTCCTTTCTCCTCAGGCTGCGGACTCCTCACATTCTTCCTCTGCTCTGACCTGGGCTCCCTCCCATAGGAGACAGTCCTTCACCAGCTTCTCTGTTGTGAGTCCTTCCCATGGGCTGCAGTTCTTCCTGAACTGCTCCAGTGTGGGTCCTTTCCATGGGTGCATCCTTCAGGAATAGACTGCCCCAGCATGGGTCCCTTCCATGGTGCAGTTCTTCAGGAACAGACTGCTCCAGTGTGGGTCCCTTCCATGGGTGCAGCCTTTCAGGAACAGACTGCTCCAGCATGAGTCCATTCCATGGCGTGCAGCACTCCATGAAAAAACTGCTCCAGCGTGGGCTCCTCTCTTCATGGGGTCACAGCCTGCTCCAGTGAGTGCTTCCCATGGGGTCACAGCCTCTTTCAGGTCCCCCCTGCTCTAGCATGGGGTCCTCCACAAGCTGCAGGTGGTTATCTGCTCCACCATGGACTACCATGGGTTGCAGGGGCACAGCCTCCTTCACCATGGGCTGCACCATGGGATGCAGTGGAATCTCTTCTCCGGCACCTGGAGCTCCTCCTCCCATTCTTCTGTGCTAATCTTGGTGTCTGCATAGCTGTTTCTCTCACATATTCTCACTTCTTTCTCTGTCAGAAGTTGCTGTTGCACAGTAACTTTTTCCCTTTGTTAATTATGTTATCCCATAGGGGCTACCACCATCGTTGATGAGCTCAGTCTTGGCCAGTGATAGGTCCATCTTGAAGCTGGCTGGTATTGGCTATATCAGAAACAGAAGAAGCTTCTAGTATCTTTTCACAGAAGCCACCCCTGTAGCCCCAGTCATACCAAAACCTTGCCACACAAACCTAATATAGGGGGAAAGTAAAACAGCTGATCTTAGGCCTTAGAACTGCTTGCTGCAAAGTTGATACTATTAGTACTCTTGGTTAATCTGAGGCCTGTAGAAATTCAGTAGCCTTAGACACTTTACAACTTAAGTTAGAAACAGATCCAAGGCTCCTGTTTGTAATCTTCAAGACTTTTATGAACCATTGTCAGGACTGTTATCTGCAGAAACTGTCTGACTTTGAAATAATTGGGTACTAGCGCAAGTTTCCAAAATTTTGATGCTATGCTTGTAATTTTCGCTTATGAGGTCTTTGATTCTTTTTTTTTAATTATTTTTTTTCCCCCTGAAATTTTTTTAAAGCATGGACAGGCAAAATAATGGATTAGAACTGCTGTTTTATATGGATTTTTTTTACTTTGAAGGGTGGTATCAGAGCACTGAATGAAAAAATGCAAGGCATAATACTCAGTGAGAAGGTCTAGGGATAACTTCAGAAAAAAGGTAATCTCTCCTCCAGGAAATTGAATTAAAACTACATGAAAGAGGGATTTATACAGAGCGTTGTTAGCTAGATGTCTTTTGTTTGCTGGTGATGTGTTGCTGTTTTAGCTTCCCTTATTTTACTGATATTCTACAGCTGAATACAGTTTAGATCTGCAATGCTGATTTATCTAAGAAATCTTTGTTCCTACAAGCTCTCACTCATGTAAAAGAATCTTTTAATTCAACAATAGATGTTTATAAATCTTTTGTTATCCGTCTCCTTTCTTTTAAGTTGATACCATTACAATTACAAAAATTGTAGTTGAAATGAGAGTTAGCTTGTGGCTTTTTTACTTTTTCTGTGTGTTGTTAAGCACTGGGATCTGCTAGTGAGTGCTTTTTAAATCCGTGGGCTATTGCAGATCTCACTGAATAATACTAATTGTCTCCATTAATATTTAAATGAGAGAGCAATTAAAGGCTCTGCTTCTTAGCAATTGTTAAAAGAATAAAAGTTATTGCTTAAAGCACAGATAAGTTACACTGCTAGAGTTTTATTCATTAGAGGAGAAATTTCCTTTAAGACATACTGCAAATGCAAGGGCTGAGCTCTTGACAGTTGCAAATGTGGCAAAATCAATCGCTAAATGTCTGCAATTAGGAGAAAGTAAAGGGAGAAGTTCCATTGGAGTTGAGTTAGACATGAGCTGAAAAGGTAGGTTTGGAAACTGAACAGATATGAACTGCCCCTTTTGTTCAGGGAAAGAGGACTGGGTTTATGCTCTCCATAAACAGGATTACAGTACCCGATATTTCACTCAATACCTTCTAACTTTTCTTGTTTTGAGGTGAATTCCATACTAATTCAGTAATAGGGTCTTGAGGTGATATTTACTTGTCTAATCTCTCCTTCCCCACTATGCAGGCTCTGTTCCTTCTGAGTCAAACAACTGGCACAGATCCCTTGGTCAACTTTGTGTTCACAGATGTAGGACTTAAGAGGACTGAAATGGGAATGTGGTGCTTCTAGACTGGGAAAGAAACCTTGACCACATGCACATGCTACCAGAAGTCAGCGTCTTTGGTGGAGAAGCAGCTATGATGTGTTCATCCACTATTATGCTGCTGTCTTCCAGATACAGATATCAGGACAGATCCATCTAGCTGTGGAAAAAGTGCTCTAGAGTTGCAGTTTTACTGGGTGAATATCACCAGACTAAACTACTAGGAAATATTTAATTGATCTAAGGGCAAATTGTCCAGTGTCAAAAAATCTGAGGCAAGAGAGAGAGCAAGAATTGCAAACAGATGCCACTGGATCCATATGTGGTGACTATCTCGTTGGTCCTCATCACCCAGGGTATTGCCAGTTGTGGGTGCTCAGCTCTGACCTGGCTGCCCTGTCCTTTTATGCTCATGTCCTTTTGGGTGTTACCCATAATTTGAGTACAGAGAATAGACAGGCATTACTATGATAACGTTAGGCATTGCTTAGTGAACACAAGCACAGTCCCAAAGTTGGGGTCCCACACGGATCTCCTGGGTGGTCGTTGTCCCTCATGTTGTGGAGTCCACTGTTTCACCCTACCTTTTGCACGTACTCAGTTGGCTCAAGTTATATTACAAGTCCAGTAGGTGTGTTTCACAGTCTTGTGGAAGCTTATCAACCCCAAACGGAGGTCAGAATGGTCCTGCCTACATGATATCAAAAGCTAACATCCTTGTTCTTTGTTCCATTTGTGGTCATTCTTTCACAGCATTCCATGATTGAATGCAGGTGGTGTTTGAGACAAGCTCAATTTCTTGTTCTGACTCATATATGGTAAAAGACAAGTAATAAATTTCTAGTGATTTCCTATATTCTCTTACTCAGAATGTTGCCTGTAATAGAAACCATTAATTTTGAATTTGCTAAATTTAATTCTTTTCTTTTGAACAGCCAATACTAAGGGGAGTGGCAAAAGCTGAATACCACAAGCCTAAGGAATATAATGTTGCTTTATTCTGTTCTCTAGTAGAATATATAAGAAAATGCAAGGAAAAATGACACAAAGATGAGGCTAACAATGTAATAACCTAGCTATGTATCCTGTTCAGTAATAAGCATTGTTTGAATATGATTTATGCAATCTAAACCTTATTTTAGTCTGAAATTCAAGCTCTGATTCTTCTACTCCTTTACTGTGAATGTTTAGATACTGGACTTATGCTCTGCTTTTTCTATAACATGGCTAAGATTTAATGAAACAATATAGTTTTTTTGCTACTAACTGTAACTCTGGAAATTTAATTTTCAGTATCAAAATCCTGAAACTGTCTATTGAAGGTTTGAATGTGATTTTCTTACCTAAAAAAAAAATAATTTAGTATTAAGGGAGTCTTTCTTACAGCATACAGTCTTGATCTTGTAAGGAATCCTGTATGAACAGATGCTTATGCCCACAGGGAGGCGAACCAAAAGATAGGTGCATAATGAGAAGAAGTAGAAAAGCAAACACCAAAGGATCCAGTTTAGTATTTCATATCTTAACCTCCTCATATTGTCTCCTCTTATCCCAGTTTTGAAAACTGTTTCAAAGGAAACAACTTGCATTGTAATCAATGAAAACTTTGTGTTTCCATCTGGGGAAAAAGCTTGACTGATTGCAGCCCCTTTAACTGTTAATGTCCATTCTGTCCAGCCAGATACTTCACTCCACACTTGAATTTAAGGAAAAAAAAAAAAAAAAAAAAAAAAGCTCTTTAAACACCTTTCCTTTCTAACTTCTTGAATTATGTGAAAATTGATACTCTTTAAACTCCCTCAATGACAAATTGAATATATTTAAAATATGTCACCTACCCAGCAAATCAGAATCAAATCAAATTTTATTAAAAGTCCAATTACCGTGATTGCTTGTTTGGCTTTGTTTGGTTTTTGTTTGTGGTTTTGTTTTTTCAGCCAGTGTGCTTCAATGTTTTCTTACTTTACAGAACAAGAATATTTCCTTTGTGGACCTTCTAACACTAACTATACTGTGTGCTAATGCATTGAAAACTGTAACAGAGCTGAAAGAATTTACTTCAATTCCTTTTCCCTTCTGGAAGATGAGTACTTGTTTTCCTCTTAGTTGTGGCTTCTCATGATTCACATGTAGCCAGTATGAAAAGATCCTGGTAGGTCCCCTTCTTTTGGAATACCACAGATGTAATACTGCTTTCACATCTTTGTAAAATTAAGCTACATTAAAATCAATAAAGTAACAGTGCAGTAAAATTGTACTGTTAAGAGATCATCATTGTGATCATCTGTGATAAGTGACAAGGCTCAACAGGTTCTCTGAAAAATCCTTTTCTAAAAAAGGTAGAACAGAAGCATAATATTTGGGCTATTGAGTAACATTTAAAAAGGCTTAGATTTATTTGCCAGTCCTTACCTGCAACTTTCAAGAAAGTCTGAAATGCCATAACAATTATATTATCTGTTTAGGAAAGGTGATTTTTTACTGTGACATCATGATACTAAAGTATTACGAAATGAACTCTTAAAAAAGAATATTGGTGAGTAATACAGGTTTAGTTTTGGAAGTGTAGGTTTCTGAATAATAAATAAGCTTATTTTAGTGCCCAAAGTCAGTGAATTTTAGCCCCCAAAATGTGCTATATAGGAAAACTAAATTCCTTAACTGGGGGGGGGGGGAGGAATCCCCGCATAAAACCAGTCAACTGTATTCTGCCATTTGTTCCACTTACTTTAGTTTCCTAAAGTGTGATATGGTACAGCTGGCATTTCATAACTAGGCTTTAACCACTTTCTGGACCAAGTATTTATCAGAGTCCTCAGAATTCTGGAGTTTCAGTTGTCTGTAGGTACTGTATGTCTGATGCAGCCAAGTAAGTTTTGTGGCTTGTGTCATTTAGGGAATGCTGTTGTCTTTAGCGTAAAGTGGACAAATGACTTCTGATGGAGGAAGGAAGAAGCTGAAGAGTGATAACCAGCTGTGTACATTTGTGTTTGTCATTCGGTAATAAAAGCCAGGTTGGACTAGCTGATGAGTAGGAGGCCCTCTATTGGAGCAGGTCTATCACATGGGCAGAAGGTCGGTATTGTAACTTGAATGACCTGTGCCTGGGGGGTGTCTATGTCTGTTAGCAAGCATCAAACTGAGCTAGCTATTGAGTGGAGACCCATGTTGATCAGTGTGCAGGCAGAGGTATGGAACAGGAAGAGCGTTCCTGCTGATGTTTGCAGGATCTGAGAATGTGCTTCTGGATTTAGAGATTGTGGGAGTGTGTGCTTTCACTAGCTGAACTTCAGTGCTGACCAGCTGGAAAGGAGAACGGGAATTTGGCTGTCTATCTGTGCAGCGTTTATGTGAGTCCTGGGAGTGTTACAGTGCTCAGTTTGCAGTTGATTGTATCCTGAGCATCACTGCTGGCTGAACTTGCAGATGGGGAAGCAGCAGCTGAATCCGTTGACCTGGGATGAAAAAACAGATCCCTGGGTCAGGGATTCTGGGCTGGGCTGCACCTGCTGGAAAGGAGCAATCACAGAGGCAGTAGCATTAAACATCCCATAAAGGACACCCAAGCAACCACTCCACTGCAGTTAACAACTGAAAAACAAAGTAAAATCAAGTTACACCTTCAAATGGCAGTTTAACTTTTCCAGTATTTTGCTAAGAAAAAACTTTCTGAAGGCTTCTTTACAGAAGAACTCACTCTGTAAGAACGTACTCAATGCAGGTTTGTATCTGGAATTTCTGTAAGGAGTCATGTAAAGACAATTCAAATATAGGTAAGCGAATCAAGAGAATCCTTAGATCAGAATTCAAGGGAGGCTGCAGCAGTTGAGAACTATTCAGTTCATGTATGCTACAATAAACCACATCGTCGCTAATGGCACAATCTCAGGTACATTAGTACTACATGCAGAAGGGAAAAGTAAATTTAGAAGTCACATGTAAAATAAGAGTAAATGTTTGATGAAACCAGACTAATGAAGTTATATCATGAAAAGTGTCAGGTTGAAAGAAACGCAGCTTCTGCCTCTTTTAAAACAAAACAGAGGGGGAAAGGGAGTATAATTCTTTAGGTGTGGAAATAAAAGGCAGTTGAATTAATAGTTTGATTTTCATTTATTTATATATATTTATAAATTTATTTTCATTATATATATATTTCAGCCATAAAAAATAAAGATTTAAAGCCTCAGATATCTAGGCAAATGGTATTTCTCAGTTCAAGCAGTAGTTATAATTAGAAAACTTGCGGTGACAATGACCTGTAGAACTCAAAGGGCACGGTTTTGGTTGTATGCACAGCATTTATAAGGGTCAAGACAAGTGAATGAGGCAGAAATGAGACCTCTTTCCAGCAGATAAAGTTTTTTGTAGGAAAAATGACCTTGAAAAATGGTCCTTTGGCAGCTGGATGCATATTGTAGTGTCCAAACAGGTTGTCTTGAGAATAAAAGAATATATTCTTGTGCAAGTTGTGAGGTTTGTGTATGTCTTTTCTAGTATTTTAAAGGAGAACAACTTAAAATCTGCATAGTAGGAATACTTTAGATCATGCAAAGAACAGTGTAAAAAGGATTCCACACAGACATTGCAAAAGCAACAACCAAGGAAACCACAGGCAGGATATAACACTAATATCAGAAGTACTTCAATCAAGGTCAGTATGTGTTCTGAAGGAACAACTTTGAAAGTAGTTGTTTAAGATTTAGAAGTTGAAATACTCATTAAAAAAAAAAAAAGAAAAGGAAAAGATCTAATATTGGTTTTAATGTTACATTTTTCCATAATGCTATTCTTGGTGCAGGAAATTAAATGAATAATTATCTTAGTCTTCTCTTTTAACTTTGCATAGTCCAGTTTCTCCTGACAACCAGCAGCTTCATTTGCCTAATGTTTTCCATTGTGTTAATGGCATTTTCTTTCTGATAATATTTTCCATTTAAAGTCTGAGTAATGCATTTGAAACTAAGTCCTCCATCTTTCAAACCCATAGGTAAAGAAGTTTTGAGTTCTGTTACTCTTTTTCTTTTTGCTTCCAATTAAAGGCAGTACTCTTCCTGTTTCTCCTACTTCTCAACTCTTACTTCTCCTTCCAGGTTCCTCTTGTCTTGAAGAAAAAATCATTTTGTCTTTGTTGGTTTTGTAGCATGCACCTTGGATGCCTTACCCTGCCTGCTGATCCATTAAAATAATGATGCAGCATAGTGGGAGATCTGAGTCTTACTAAGGTCAAGCTCTGAAAGCTGGATACAGTCTCTGGTTTGCAGCCGTTAAAAGTATAGGAACTATCCTTGGGTCTGGAGACAAAATGGTGGGATCATTGCTAGGGTACACAAAACATCAAATATTAGAAATAAAAATCCCTGTAGCAGTATTCCAATGCTGCATTAAATAAAGGAAGTTCCTAAAAATTTTCTAACAGCTGCCTAAAGAAAACAAACAAACAAACAAAAACCAAAAAAATCAGGTTTTATAGTATTTTCTTTAGCACTAGTTTCATGGTCTTTCAGTGTACACTGGATACAATGTTTTAAAAATATATTATTAATTAAAACTTAATTTACTGCTTCCATATAGGTAATTTCTAACATTCTTCAGTTCTGCAGCATCTCTCTATTCCTTGTCAGCACTTACCATTTCCTTCATGATATAGCTCAGAAGCAATATGACCAGATTAAGTAAAGTGCAACAGCAATTATGAGCAGAGTGTCTGTTGCAGTTTGAGTGCCTTTGTACAGAAGATACCACTGAACAACAGAAAGCAAGGCATAGACAAAACCAGAAGCTTGTAGCAGTGTGTAGTTGGTGGATACAAGACTAGAGCCTGAAACTAGAAGAATGTGTCAAGACATACGAATTTTTTTTGAAGTGACAGGGATGTTCCTTTTCAGAATAGACTAGCCCTTACATATTACTATATAAAAGTGTTTGGGTGCCAAAGGAGGAGTATATGTTGCTGCTATTCTCTTGTTTAACATACAGGCATTTTTTAAATGTCAAAAGGGAAGAAACTGAAGAAGGTAAATACTATGAAAATCACAAGGGAGCCTTCAGGCGTTGACATGAATAAGATTAAATGCTTCATTGTGAGATATTAGAATTATTGTGTGTTATGCAGGTATTTATCTGAGGTCATTCTTGGTGATAAGTGTTATGACAGCTTTACTTTTGGCTTGTGTTTAGTCTTCATGCCCAGAATAGAAAATGTCACTGCCCGTGAAAGTTCTTTATTCAGCTCATGCTTATTCGCCTATGCAAATGCTATCTCAAATTAAATAATCATTCTTGTTCTTCTTGTGACCTAGTTAATTCTGAAAATGCAGTTTTCAAGACAGTAAACTGATTACAGAAAGGAATCTGCTGTATCCATTGATTTGTTTCCACGCTGGTTTGATGACCACCATTTCTTTCTCTTTATGTTTTTCATTTACTGTATTAGTTATCTTAATTTTGGATGGTTCCTCTTTATGCCTCAGAACCTTAACAGAATCATCATTGTGTGAAAGTCTCAAAATATCTCATACTGAAAATGTGCGTAATCATTGATAGCAAGTCTCTTATCTGCCACCCACCATCTGAGTCCCAGTGCAATATTTCATTAGAAGTTCAAAAGCTGCTGCAGAAGCTGTCAAAGAAGATACATGATCTTGAGAATAAGAACTATCATTTTTTTCCCTTTTGCTTGTTCCCAGACAGCAGCTCAGTGTGGAGAAACAAACTTTTTCTGAACTGCTGTTGGGTTGGTATTCACAAACTATTTTACAAGCTCTCTGGCTTCATTTATGAAGCAAGAGTTAAAACACTGTTTTGAAAACAGGGACAAAATCTTAGTATTGTATCAGCAAAAGGCTGACTAACACAATAAGTTGTTCATGTAGAACCAAGTACCTTAATCTCTTTGGACTTAATTTCTATTTTGTGAAACACTTTTTGTCCCTTGCTTTGTGTCTGGTTTTGTTTTCTCACATGCAGCACAAATGAGGCTGTGTGCACTGTGACCCAGAGGTTTCTTCCTCAGTGACTGTTTTTCAAAGGACAGACCAGCTCTTCTTTCTCATAGCTTTGCTTGATTTGGTTCCATATGTACATAGTAAAAATTATCTCTTTATAGAAGCAATGTATTCAATAGGTCCCTCTCAGAGTGATCTTTTTATTGTTATGCATGCCTTCTGTCTGATTTCTGCGTCTGATACTCTTCATTCTATTCAATTTATACACAATGTAAACAGAATCATAGTAGAGAATCATAGGATAATTAGGGTTGGAAAGGGCCTTAAGATCATCTAGTTCCAGCCCCCATGCCAGGGGCAGGGACAACTCGCACTAAAACATGCCACCCAAAGCTCTGTCTAACCTGACCTTGAACACCACCAGTGATGGAGCATTCACAACTTCCTTGGGCAACCCATTCCAGTGCCTCACCACCCTTACACTAAAGAATTTCTTCCTTATACACAATCTAAACTTCCCCTGTTTAAGCTTGAACTCATTACCCCTTGTCCTATCACTACAGTCCCTAATGAAGTGTCCCTCCCCAGCATTCCTATAGGCCCCCTTCAGATACTGGAAGGCTGCTTTGAGGTCTCCATGCAGCCTTCTCTTCTCAGCCCCAACTTTCTCAGCCTATCTTCATACTGGAGGTGCTCCGGTCCCCTGATCACCCTCATGGCCCTCCTCTGCACTTGTTCCAACAGTTCCATGTCCTTTTTTTACTGAGGACACCAGAACTGCACACAATACTCCAAGTGAGATCTCAAGAGCAGAGAGCAGGGTAGAGGAGGGCAGGATCACCTCCTTTGACCTGCTGGACATGCTCCTTTTGATGCAGCCCAGGATATGGTTGGCTTTCTGGGCTGCAAGCTCACACTGACCAACACCCCCAAGTCAATCTCCGCAGGGCTGCTCTCAATGTCTTCTCTGCCCAACCTGGAGCTGTGCCTGGGATTGCTCCCACTGTGCTCTAGGACCTTGTAATTGGCATGGTTAAACATCATAAGACTGGCATCAGCCCACCTCACAAGCATTTCAAGGTCTCTCTGGATGGCATTCCTTCCCTCCAACGCATCAACTGAACCACACATCTTGGTGTCATCAGCAAACTTGCTGAAGGCGCAGTCAATCTCACTGTCCATGTCACCAACAGGTCCCAGAACTGATTCCTGAGGGACACCACTCGTTACTGGTCTCCAGCTGGAGAGCCATTGAGCACAACTCTTTGCGTGTGGCCATCCAACCATTTCTTTGTCCACAGAGTGTTTCATCTATCAAATTGATGTCTCTCCAACTTAGACTCAAGGATGCCATGTGGGACAGTGTCAGATGATTTGCACAAGTCCAGGTAGATGACATCAGCTCTACCCATGTCCATCAGTTCTGTAGCCCCATCATAGAAGGCCACCAAATTGGTCAGGCAGGATTTCCCCTTAGTGAAGGCATGCTGGCTGTCACCAAGCACCTTGTTGTTTTCATGCTGTGCCTCAGCATGCCTTCCAGGAGGATCTGCTCCAAGATTTTTCCAGGCACAGAGGTGAGACTGACTGGTTTGTAATTCTCCAGCTCATCCATTTTCCCCTTCTTGAATATGGGGATTATATTTCCCTTTTTCCAGGCATATAACATAATCATTTTATAAGCATGTAGTAATATCAATATACAATGAAAATAAAGAATAAAAGCAGACTCATTGATTTGTGGGTGCTTTTTTACTTCTTTTTGAGACAAGCGTCTGAAATTTTCATCAGTAAGTTCTTTGATATTGTATAGTGCATTTTTAAAAATTCAGATTATTTTATGGCAATAAGTCGTCATATACTTAGCCTATGTATATGTTTTGAAGAGAAAGCTTTATTTGGTTACCTAGGTATGAGCCTGGGCTATGACATGTCAATACAGACTTATTTAATGAAGAATTATAATGCAAAATAGTTTTCTACTTGGTAAATTTTCAAGTTGACTCATATTTTGTATAATTCCAATTAATTAAATCTTATTCTTTGATGGAAAAGATTTTGGCTTGCTAAGCTCTCTGAACCTTTTGCTTTTGAAATGCCCCAGAGTTACTAGATTTATCAAAAAAGAATCCCAACTAACCAACCATACAAAACATCAGCAAGGTGTCCTCAGTCAGTTCTGGTTTTAAGATAGTTGAATGCTGATTATAATGCATTTCTTCTCAGTAATGAAATTTTCCAGTGCCTTATGCTTATCTTACTAGTTCTATTTGACATAGACTTGAATAGTTTTTAACCAGAGCAACTTAAATTTATCTAACCTATACCTCTTTCTCCAAGCACAAATACCTTTCCCTATGTCATCCTGATCAATATTTATCTAGCCTTTTATTAAAGACCTTTAAATAGACAGATTGCATGACCTCTGCAGACAATCTATTCTACTGCTTTGCTCTCTTTACTCAGAAGTTTTTCATTATTTTTAACTTTAATCTTTTATGTGGTATTGTAAGCCCATTATTTTTCCTATCCATTTCAGGTAAAAAAAAAAGCCCAGATTACTCCCTCCTTTGCAGAATTCATTTATTTATTTAAACCATGTTTGTATTGTCCCTTCTTGCTTTAGAGATAAATGATTCATTCAGTATTTTCAGTTAGATAAGTTTTTTAGAACTGGTCATTCATTTGCTCCTCTTCTTGAATTCTCCAGTTAGCGTACATTTCTATCGCCATTCAGCACCTCAGTCTGGATCAGATTCCAGCTGAGTATTAGACTCTTCTAGGTCTTATGGCCCTTTCCCCATAATTTTCATCAGCAAGTGAAATGACTCAGGTATATTTGAGTGATCTCACAAGCTAAGCTAATGGAGGAACTCATTCAGCTGTATTATTTTTTCCTACACCATTTCCATTCTCTTAATTAGAATAGACAATTTATCACAACAGCTCTTTCCATTGATGCAAGAAGCCTAGTTAGATGTTTCTGTTTCCTCAAGGTCAGCCTTTTTGATGCTGATAATTCATGAGCTGACAAGAAGACATTTTTATAATTACTTTTAATGTTATTCTGATGGACCAACTGCTTGTTTTGCCTTTTCCTAAAACGTGTCTACATGGTTATACTCTGGTTTTGTATGTGTCTTTATGAATCTGACTTTTTCTGTTTCCTGTATGTTTTCTTCTTACATTTGAGGTCAATGCAGAACTCCTTAGCAGCCATACTAATTTTTTAATATGTTTCTCAACTTACTTTCATAAAAGGATTATTTGTTTGAAATATCTATGTAAAAACAGAAATGTTTTGCTGTTTCTCCTTTGTTTTCTGAGGTTTAACTCTTCTCTTATAGATTTCATTGAAATTACTGTTTACCGTGACATTTTTTTCAGGCTTTTTTTTTGTTCAGAATCATATGTAAAAGCCACTTCTGACTTCTAGAGTAAGAAACATTCACACAGCGCTCCAAGAACATGATGGACATCTTACCCGTCAAGTTAATTCTGTAGCCAGTTAGTCATCTATGATTCTTCTGTAATTAAAGAAGACTAAATGACTTCTGCAGACAGCGATGATAACCTTAAGCTAAGAAATTTAGCATCCTCTGAAAGAAGCTTTTTTGTTACATCCTCCATAGATACAGATTTTGAAGAATGACTTCTTAGGTTGTGTTCTGGCTAAAATTCTATAAGCTGAATGATGCTCTTTACTTTTTTGTTATACTTTTTTTGAGTAGGTGTTCAGGTAATTCGAATAAGCCATTGCCAAACCTTAAATTATGAATAATACTGCCACTGATTGTTACCAAGCCTTATCTTCTTGATGCTCATGTTTTACCCAGGGCATTGAGCATGACAGTACTTGCATTGCAGTGGAGGGCAGTGTGTGTCTTGATATTTTCAGAGGTTGATTGATTAACTGATAAATTGATCGGTAAACTGTTAGCTCAGAATTTATTCTAGACAGGAAAATATAAACTAAATCAATTAATAAGCTATCAATCAACAGAATTATCAAGGTTCAGGCCAAAAGGATGAATTCTGGATATTTCAGGGAACAATTTTTAAATATACCTCCTAAGTGGACAAACCAGACTCTTGATTTGTGTACTGAAAAAATATGGAAGTCTTATTTATTTTCTTGAAAGAATCATGAAGTTTCGGAGCCATTTTATCCCAGACTCAAAATACAAATGCAATTTTCTACCATGTTTCTTATTTTGGCTGCTGGTTGTAAAATAAATTTTTTTCATATCTTAAACAAGTTGGGAATGGTAATTTCTACCATCAACTGCTTCACTTTCCAAGCTGTTTGTCAACCGTGCTGTCACAATAGCTTCTTTGTGTAACAATTTGAAGAATCAATAGTCTTCTCTCCTCTTTTATGAAACCTGGCAACTTTTCCATTGATTGCTTTTCTTCTTCCGGCACTGCACCAGCTGCCTTTGCAGTTTCTGATTAATATTCTAGCATCTGAGCTGATTTGTATGTTTCAATATAACGTGGTGACATGGGTTTCCTAAAATCTCCTGTCTGTTTCTTTCTAGCTTGGATGCTGTAACCTAAATTGGCAATATGTGTCATATTTTATATATGTATGTGTGGCTTAGAGAACCAAAAAATGGATGGATAAAGGTGTAATTCCTTCCTGCATACAATTGTAGGGTATTATGGTGAAATAAATAGAAGAGAAACAAATAATGTTTAGTATAATTGGTAGCTATACATTTTTTAGATTATAGTTAAGCAACAGAAGCTAACTGTCCAGGAGAATATCTTATACTTATTTGTTGTGCATTATATATGTTAAGTAACAATGAATATTGCAGAATATAGCAATTGCTGTTTCAGGTAACAATAAAGAAAATGTGTGTTATGGCCATTACCGGAATAACCTGACTGCATTTCCTTTTTGGTCTCTTTCCTAGGAAAGGTTTGAAGAGGAGGTATTTCCATTGGAGTGAAATTTTGAGTTACAAAGTATAATTTCATTTATCAAAATAAAAGGTTAATAAATGAAGGGTGGATGTTAAGAACACTCACAGCCAAGATATTTTGAAGATGGCTGTAAAAATTTGAGTAGAAGTGCTCTGGATGTCTTTAAACTTGCAGTTTATCTGTACATAAGTGGACTCCAGCAATTAGCCATTAGACAGAGATGAAAATTTATAGTGTTTGGCTAGCAGTGTCTTAATTATTGTTCAAAAAGCCAGTAGTATTCAGCTTCCCCTAGCATTATCTCTTCTTACTAGTAGTTTCAGGAATGAACCATCTTAGACAAAGACTTTCAATGCCAAGGGCATGTTGAATCTATACTCATAATAGATCCTCTTCTGTCCGAACTCCAGATCTTAATGTCAAACTGTTTCCTGTGTACTAAACTTTATACTTCAGCCTTTTTTAGTTACTTTTATTGGGTTTTGCCTTTTGAAAGCCAATTAGATTTTCCAGTTGTCCACATATGCAGGATATGTCATGAATCATAGGAAGCCCAAGACAGTCTTCTAAAGTGTGCAACTTCTAAAGGTGGTAGTGGGGTCCAGGAGGGGGATGATGTTAGGTACTCTACTAACTCTAAATGTTATTTCAACACCAGCTTACTGCATATTATCGGATTTACCTTTCACCTTGTAGATACCAAAGCTATCAGTGATTATTATTTGGCCTTTCCAAAGTAAATGTTCTGTTTGTTTCCTATTCATCGGTTTAGAAGATGAGCATTCAGCATTTGCTGTTAAGATGGCAGGCCTAATTGTCTCTCTAGGAGAATGGACAGCATAACACACCTTTATTGTGTGTCCTGATGGAATTCAGGAAACAGATTTTTATAATCTACAAACTAATAGTGATAAAAGGGGATTAATTATTAAGAAGGTATAAATATGAAGCTAAATTAAGTGTAGATATCTGTGTATCAATTTAATTTACTGAGGTGAACCTGAAGTTATGAAGGATATGGACATAGCTTTGTCTTCTTACATATTCTTCTGACAGAAGCCACTGAAAACCTGAATGTCTCCCTACCACCAAATGTTTCATACTCTTATGAAATGTGCAGGCAGTCTGAGAGAGACAAGAAGCATATCTGTATTCTGCTTTCACAGAAGTCCCAGTGCAGCTAATATTAAACAGGAATCTCTCTCTAAATCTAAAGAATTTCCAGTTCTTTCTAATAAAAGGGAAAACTTCAAACATGTTTTATTTCCACCTGTCGAAGGATGGAAAAATATGCATTCGATTGGTTTAACTTACTGGTGTTATTTTCCTCTATAATAAGAGAGGGGGTTATACTTTGAAGAGCTGGCGAGTGAATATTGACAGGTGCAGTTTGAAAAGAGGGTCTCTAGTAAAAGTAGATCATTAACATCCTTGCTTATCTCTTCAGGGAGACATAGCTGTTTAAAAAAATCTTGCTTATTTGGATGATGCAGCTGCACACCTTTTTATTTTCTTCAAGAAGTTCAGCGATGTGCCTGTGAAGCCAGTCTGCATCTGGTTTAGATTAACTTAAAAATAATCAGTCACACCTTAGATTTCTGAAATATCATAAGTGTTAATATTGTATTCAGTTCGGGTATAGGATGAAGAAAAAGCAGAGGCATTCATTGCATTTTTCTGCCTCAGTCTTCCAATACTGATAGACCCTGGTCTGTCCACTCCTCTGGGTTGGAGGACCATGAGTGTGGGAAAAGCAGCTTTCCATCTGTGAACACTGAAAGTGTAAGGGACTAGCTGTATCAGCTGAACATTCACAAGTCCATAGGGTATGATGGGATTCATCCTAGAGTAGTGAGGGTGCTAGCAGACGTTATGGCAGGATCCCTCAATCACCTACCAGAGGTCTGGGGAAATATCTGCTGACTGAAGCTAGCCAATATTATTCCAACCTGCAAAAAGAACATGAGGGAAGATCCAGGGGATGACAGACCTGTTAGTCTAACCTCTATTACTGGAAGAGTTTTGGAGAAGATTATACTGGGGAGTATTGAAAGGCATTTAAAGAATAATGTAATCATATGACACAGTCAACCCTGTTCACAAAGGGAAAGTGCTGTTTAATTTGATATTCTTTTATAGTAAGGTCACGTGGCTAGTGGAGGAAAGAAAGGTGGTGGATGTAGCTTTTCTGGACTTCAGTAAGGCTTGGTCAATGCCCCAAGCCTCAGTGTTGAAGAGGCATCTGAGCAACACCCATAACAATACACTTTAACTTCTGCTCAGCCCTGAATTGGTCAGGCCATTGGACTAGATAATCATTGTAGGTCCCTTCAAACTGAAATAGTCTATTCCATTTTAATACAGTGATATTTCCAAAAGTATTAAGGCACATGTAAGCAGTTTTTTTAGAAAAAAAATACTCATATGCTTAACTTCTAAATTTTTTTTAAAAGGATTTTTTGTATTTCTGAAAACTCTTACTAGACTATTATCTGTATTCCTGTGCTTATGAACACTTCTGCAAAATAGGTCCAGGGGGAATACTATAAGAATCTCCAGCAAGTTCTACTGTGTTTTTAGTGTTACTTCTACACTGTTCTGAAATCACTGCTGTAATTATTTAAGTGTTCAGTCTAAGCTTTCAAATACAGACATTTGAGTCTTGAAAAAAGTTATGCACTTGACTGTATTTGACATCCAGAAGGATTTTGAAATTCAACTAAGATTGCTATGAATAGTGTTTTGTATTTTGAGCAGAACCTTGTTTCATTATTGTATGAACAAGTAGTTCTGCAAATCAGAATGCTCCTAACTTCTTTATTTGCAAAAGCAGATAGTTGTGTAGATGCACAAATATGTAGGTTAGTTAATTTGACTACTAATGTATATTACACTTAAGAAGAAAAATGATTCTTAAAAACATGCCATGGGCAAGGTCACTTCCCACTAGACCAGGTTGCTCAAGTCCCTGTCTAACCCGGCCTTCAACACTGCCAGGGATGGAGCATTCAAAACTTCCTTGGGCTGCCTGTTCCAGTGTCTCACCACCCTCACAGTAATGAACTTCTTTATATCTAACCAAAATATCCCCTGTTTAAGTTTGAACTCATTAACCCTTGTACTATTACTACAATGCCTGATGAAGGGTCCTTCTCTGGCCTACAAGGCCCCCTTCAAGAAACTGGAAGGCTGCTATGAGGTCTTCACTCAGCCTTCTTTTCTCCAGGCTGAACAGCCCCAACTTCTCATCCTATCTTCATACAGGAGGTGCTCCAGTCCCCTGATCATCCTGGTGAACCTCCTCTGGACTTGCTCCAACAGCTCCATGTCCTTCTTATGTCAAGGACACCAGAACTGCACACAGTATTCCAAGTCTCAGAGAGCAGACCAGAGGGGCAGGATCACCTCCTTCGTTATTGTTCTGTCTAGTCTCACAGATTTGATTGTGGGAATACAAGTGAGAGATTGTTCCTTTCTCCAAAGACCTTAATGTCTCTGTGGACAAGGCAGACAAAATTGAAAAGGGATACAGCCTCAAATAATTTTCATCCCGATTCAATATTAGTAGGAGTTTTCTGAGTACTAGTGGAAATGCTGCCTTATGTTCAGTTACTTTCTACTGCCAGGTTGCATGTAGCAAGCAACTAAAGTGAGCAAATGTCCCTGTAAGGTTGAATTTCTCAATCATTTGATGCAGTAGAAAGATTCAGCTGTGAATTCTGATATCCTGGGAAAGGGTAGTACTGTTGAGGAATTCTAAACGATTCTACAAGGACTTTGACTGGACAAACACCATCTGGAAAAAGGATAGGACTGCTGCCAAGAGGTAAAGCAGCACTTGCATTTCCTGGATTATCTTGTTCAATTGTGCAGGGATTTGAGGAGAGTATGTATAAATCTGAGAAAGCACGTATGGAGATGATTTCTGAAGGCACTTTGAGCCTAGGATTTTGTTATTTCAAACTATATGCATCAACTGAGAATGTGAGTGACACTGATTTTGTGTATATGCAGATGCATCCAAGTATCTGACTAAAGTATCTGCATAGGAATACCTTTGTGTTTTTCATGAATTTGCAGATATCTACCAGTTCAGAGCTGTTTCTTACTGTCACTAACTACACCTCACTAATCTCAGTAGCTGAGCAGAGATGGAGGTTTCAACCTGCATTCAAGACAAATTATGATTTTGAGGACAACAAGCAAGACATACAGTGTGTATTTTCCTTTTCTGCATAGATAAGGACCACAATTTAAAGTCAAGGTTATGCTGATGAAATCAAATACTGAATTGCTGGGAGTTAGATGGCAGTATTAGCTTACAGTACATTTCTGATATGTTGTTCTTTTTTCAGGTTTTCATAACTGTCTTTTGACTATGTATTTTTTTTTTTTTAACATCTCTTACTGTTGTGTTAAGCAACATGACAAATCTGTCATGCACTTCTTTTTCCTTTCCCATAGGACAAATGTGTACAGTGGTGTGACTTGGTTTGGTTTGCTGTTTTTTTCTTCTTACCTTTCTACCTCTCTTTGATTTGCGGTCTTAATTTTAGTTCCTTTGTAGGAACTTCTGGAAGTCATTTGGGTCATGTTGCTACTCTGCAGAGACTTTGAGACATATTTGGAGATGAGTAATGCAGTCTGGCCAACGAGAAGTATTCTAAATTGGTGCAACTTTTAGCTTCCTCTGCTGTCCCAGTATATCATTGACACTTATTAAAATTTCTGCGTATTGTTTTAAACATGGTATTTATACAGAGGTTTGTTTATCAATATGTAAGTTATATGCCCCAGCTCATCCTCTTTCACTTGGTAGAATTTCAGTGCTGAAGGGCCTGAAGAGAGAAGAAATGAAGTCATTAACTTCTAGTTCCTACTCACTCAAAGCTATTCCTGCTTTCATCTTTTCTTTTAGCACTTTCAGTAGGAAAGTAGTTACATAGGTAACTGATTTATCTCTATGCCTTTGAGTAGGTTTATTTTGTGACACTTGCCACTTCAAATGTGACTCTAAATATAAATGACTGTGGAAATGATTTCTCTTAAACATTTTACAGTTCATGACATTTCAAAAATAAGCACTCTTAAAGTCTCAAATCCCTTGTTAAAAAGGATTCAATGAGGAAAAATGATTCCTAATTAAATTGGTTTAGACTAAACTTTTACAGATGTTAAAATATGCACTGTTGATTTTCCTCTGCAGGTGCGTACATAAAGCTTGCAAAATAAACCACCACTCCATCTTGGCATAGGTAAAACTGTGTTTTAGATTACACTATTCTGAGAAAGTTCCTCAGAGTACATTAAATTATATTTCCAGTTATATGATTCAGTTTCTGGAAGGATTGTTTTCTAGGAGAGACACTTTGTCACTGAGGGCATAAGCATGGAGGCACTCAAAACAAATGTGTATCAAGTGGATATGAATGGAGATGTAGGTAGGTGATGACACAAGCTTATGCTCCATGAGGGATAGACAGCCCATTTGTTAGAACTTGTTTCAAGGCTGCAGCTGATACAAAGCTAAGTTAAAGAGGAATTGGATGAAAGAGAAGTAGGTATGCCTTCTGCTTTGATTATATTAAGGGAAGGATTAAACCAGTGACACATAAATCTGGATCATTGTCAGAGTAGCCAGTCAGGTTGGAGGACATTACCATGGCTTCAAACTTAATTAATTTGGAAAAAGCTCTTTTAGTTTCCCTCTACCCAACAGTAACAGTTCCCTCAGTTAAGAAATACGCTCTCCTTTTGAGGAATGTGACTACTCATCCATGCAGACACATGCAAATGCTAGTATCAGCAAGTTCCAGAGACTATGTTTATCAGCTGGTGGTCACCATTACATATTTCCAGTTTCTCTTTGCAGTTTCTTCCAAAACAAACTTTTAAGAAGGACTGTATTCTTTTCAGATTAACTGTTAGCCTTGTCTTTTCTGGCTGCATGTGTGCAATGTTCACACTTACATTTTGAGAAAAAAACCCACAACATTACCTTCTCTTGAGAAATTCATTCAATTCTTATCATATAGGCTGACTGCAGCATGAGGGAAATCTTCATTTCCACATTTTTCTTTAGCTTAAAAGACTGCATTATCAATGACCAGCCTGGATTCAAATATCGCCTTCGACATTTTACTTCTACATCCACCTCTTAAATCTTGGGAGAAGGAGAATATTGAAATGAAAAAAGGCAGCCTTACTGTAGATTCTGCTGAGTTACAAATTTATTTGCCATTTCAGCATTCTTCAGCATGGTGTTGTATACTTTTATTAGAGATATATTCTGCTAATTAATCAGCACTTGCTAGATGATTGCTAGATGATACCTTGAGGTGTTGCTAGCGAATTACAGAAGCTTTTACATGTGTGTCACTGATTGAATCTAGAGCCATTTTTTACTTCAATTCAGTTTGCTCTGTGGGAAGTTTAGCAACTCCTGTGAGGTGGTTTACTGGGGACTTGACTGCAGTTTTCAAGTCATATATACTAACCTCAGGCTTTGCACTAACAGACTGTAGAAGTAAAGAATACTGTGGAACACAGGGAAGTGCTCCCCTTTCACCTAGAGAAAGTTTGTTATATCCCCAAAGTTCTTGCCTCCAAGGGTGAAAAATGGGGAGGGGTCTGGGTGGTGCTGGTTTTGTTGTTTGCCCTAAGATGCTCAGTTGATGGCCCCCAAGATCTTGATGAGAGGGTTTTCTTTACTTAGTTTCACTATGTAGAAGTGTATTTCCTTTTCACATTCTCTCCCACAGCCCTTGGGAATCTTTCTACTGTCTTCCTTCTTTGGATAACTGTGGATATAACTTAAATCCTTCATTTAATTCCTAGGTAGAGGCTTACAGTGAAGAGGAGAGCAGTAAGCTTTCTAAATCTACCCAGAATTAGATGACCTAGATTTTCTAGAAGTCTTGAAATACAGAAAGACTTGCAGCAAACCACTTTCTTAGTATTTAGATTTTTATATCTCCTCCTTCCCTTCCCCCTGTAGTAATGTCATATTATATATTTCATTGTGGAAATACTACACATAAAAGAAGCTCTAGGAAGGGAGGCTGTAAGGTTGCTAGAAGGCTCAAGAAAACCTGAGTGTGGTTCATATATGGAATTGTTACCATCGAGAAAAACATAACATTGTGAAAATAACCTACTAATGAAATTGAGTTTATATATTGAAATCAAGGGTATATGCATGGGGTGTGAAAGATTGTTCCTCCTATTTTGTAGTCTTATGTCAAAAGAAGTTATTCTTATTTAGAGGTGAGAAATGGCTTTCAAATATTTTCACAAAAAAATATCATGACATCATATCATAGAATGGTTTGAGTTGGAAAGGATGCTAAAGATTATCGAGTTCCATCCCCACTGCCATGGGCAGGGACACCTTCCACTAGACCAGGCTGCTCAAAAACCCATCCATCCTGACCTTGAACTCTTCCAGGAACTCAGCAGCCACAGCTTCTCTGGGCAATCTATGCCAGTGCCTTACCGCCCTCACAATAAAAAATTTCTTCCTAACATATCATATGTTCATATGTTAAATGGATACGTGAACTATGTTTGAGGAACAACTGTAAACTGAAATAAATCTAAACATGTGAAATTGTCTAAGAGCCTCCTGCAGCTGTACAGTGGCATAAAAATTGCTTCTGTTTGACTTCACCTTAATGTGGAGTTTCAAGTCCTGACACTACTCCATGTGTCCTAAACATTGTATGGGTAGGAGACATGCTTGCACAAATATGTTTTTAGTTTGTCTAGCATCTAATTTTAATGGAATTCACAGGAAGGTAATCTCTAAGACCTCTTTCCCTCTTGTTAAATTTCAGTAAAATTGATTACATTGTTCCAAAGGAGTTACCGGTGTAGTGTAGAATAAATATATTAGACAAAGTCATCTCTGAGTACCTGCTCAGGACAAGCCAATATTTCTTAACTGTGGAATTCCTAATTGACATTATGATGATGATGCACTCTTCAGCCACATGCTCACAATATTCAAGCATATAGATGAGAGATGATCTTACAGCCTCAATTTAGCTTTCACTAGTCATAATTCTGGAGTCTATTCAAAAATTTTTTTCTTATCACAAACAAGGAAGCCTAGGACTTCAAAAATAGCCTTTCTGCTTTCCAAAAAAAAAAAAAAATTTCTTAAAATAGTTGAAAAAAGTGTTTGCTGAAGCCAGCAATTTTGTGTTTATGTTTGTATTAAAATAAGACTAAATGAGCAAAACATCAGATACTGAACTTAAAGGCGTCTTTTTCATTGAATTGTTTTCTTCCAGAACTTGACCATGGTGGTGAGGTAAAGAAAGAATGAAATAGAGCAGGCATAACAATTAAAATTGGAACAGCAGAAATGCTGCCCTCATTTCTTTAAAGAAAAAAAAAAAATATTTGTGTGGTTTATTTTATTTTATTTTAATCATATCATATAATTTGTAACCACACTTAGCAGTTATTTGGGGATTTTTTGATTGTTTTGTTTCTTTAGATTGTTAGTTTGGTTTTGCGGTTGTTTTGATTTGGGCTGGGATTTTTTACCCTGAGTAATGTACAGGCTATTTAGTATTTTAGTACTTTATTCAGTGCCTGGGCCAAGTACTTGGCATTGGTGAGAACAACGCTTATATGCCAGTCTTGATTTGAAAGCAGACTATAAAGCACCCTTCAGCTGAGAGCCTTTGTCCTCGTTTTTTTAGCATTTTGGAGGCAATGCCAGTAAATATCTTGTTTATTTAGAGGGGCTTCAAATAAAGGAAAAAAACACCCAAGAAAGAAAAATTTCCAGAGGGCCCTTCAAAGTGCATCTATTCTGCCCAGGGCCAAGTTTTTCTAGTATTTTTATACCAGTTTGTGGACATAGGTTTTTGGGTTTGGGTTGGTTTTTTTTTTTTCTTTTCTTGTTTGAAGGAGGTGGGAAGCTATGTTTATTTACCTATTTACCTTAATAAAATTGCATAGAAACATAGATTCAGCTAGGTTGGAAAAGATTTAAAATCATCAAGTCCAACCTTTACCCCAGGAATGCCAAGTCCACCACTAGACAATGTCACTAAAGGCCTCATCTTCACATTTTTTGAACACTTCCAGGGGTTAAGTTCTAATATCAAGCATAAAAATGTCTTCATGTGAGGATGTCCTTTTTTGGCAACATTGATACATTTGCAAAACATGCAATTGAGGAAAAAAAACAATATTTTAAACTTGAGACATGCTGCTATTCATTCCACAGAAATATTGTGGGGTAGAGAGAGGATTTATGTGCTTATTTGGATTATAAAATCTTCATTTATTACATCATTGTGACCTCAGTTGTTTTTTGTCCCTAGGAAGGAGTGCATTAAATACCTTCATTTTAGCTAATCAACATCATTTATCTATTCCTTGAAAGACAGGATGTAGCCATGGGTTGACAGAGCTGTAGATAATGCTTTATCTGTCCAATCTCAGCTCAAAAATTGCTCACATCAGGTTTTCTCTTTGCAGCAATGAGCAGTACTATCCCTGATCAGTACTATTAACAAAAGCAGGCATAAACCAGACGTTTTTGTTTACTAGTTAAAGGCAGACCGTCTTTAATCTGCTAGTCCTAATCTCAGGTTACTAGTCTATATCTTCTACTGCTATTTTCAGTGATACAAAAATGGAAGTGAGGCGAAAGGGAGGAAAAAAAATGCCCATTTTAGGAGTACATTATAATTTCAGACTTCGTGTGAAATTTCAGGTGTATGGAAAAAAGTATTGATGCTTACTGAACTGAATAGGAGCTCTTCCATGGCCTTCATTTGGCAGTGAATCATGGATACTTTAATTATGACCATAAAATTACTCTGAAACAAGATTAGAAAAAGCATCAACCATCTGCTTTTCAGGAATATGCAAAGGGCTTGGCTGGATCTGAAGCATATGCTGGGAATGTATGTCATAATCCACTGTGGTGAGGAGAGGAAACAAAGAAAAAAAAGGAAGTTAATAGGATAATGGAGTCCACAGCTTTTACAGGCAGAAGGAAACAGAGTGTTAGAGAGGGGAGAGGAAAACAAAAAAAGAGAAAGGAAAGCTCATGTTAAGCAATTGTAATTTATATGTTTCTGACAGGAAGTATAAAGGCTAGGTGACATTTAGAAACCCTGGTTTCTGCTATATTATTGTCATAAAATTAGTTGCACGGGTAGAAGAAAAATAAACATGATTAAAATAGTGAGTCACAATCAGAAATTCCAACTGTTGAATCCCTTAGGTAGCAACTTCCAGTAATGCTTTCTGTAGCCATCTAGGTGTTTGCAATATGTTTAGTTATGATAATTATCATTAATCAGCATCTTAGTAGGGATAATTATATTATAAATGAAGGTCTCTTTCTGTGATGAATATATATTTTTTTGTGCTGCTCAAGAACTGGATGTTTTTTTGTCAACAGGGTATTTTTAATACAAGTAAAGAAGTAAAAAAATATAATAGTGATTTAAAAGTGTGATAATTAAGATATTGTTTTACCTTGAAAAAAAACAAATCTCATTATAGTCATTGTAAGGTATTTGTGAAACGGTAGATGAATAATTTCAGTTGTCTGAATTCCCCTTCAAATCTTCATTGAAATGAACCTGTGCAGCCTCTTCTGTCCTTCATCAGTTGTTTGGCCAGCCTGTGATTTATAGTTTGTACAACCTTAAGCTCTTGAACTTGCTACTAATGCCTGCTAGTAATTCACTGATTCGGAAAGAATGTGCAAATTCCTGGGCTCATGTCATATCCAGTCCTTTTTCCCTTGATTTCCACACCAAGTCAAATATCTCTCACAGATGTTAGAAACTTGAAATGCTACAAATGTAAGAAACTTAAAATGCTGTTAGTTTTCATTTTTCTGAAGTGACTAAGTATATTTAGGGTAGATGCCTGGTTCATTTCAAGACAAACCTCAAAAAACTTCAAACTTTTAAAGGACTGAAGTATGAAGAACTAATTTATCACAGTCCTTGATGCTTTCCAAGTGAGTAACTATAGTAGCAATTACTTGGTAGCTATGCAAAAATACTTTCTAGGCTAAACCATGTCATGTGTAAGAGGACTGATAGAGTTAAACTCTGCCAAACGAGAAGCAATGGGGTTGAAAAAGTTTTTGAATGGAGTAATGGAGTAATGCTACAGGTGGGAGGTTGTGGGTAAGGGACAAATCCCTGAATTGTTAGGGTTCAATGAAGATTCACTGAATATGAACCTTACCACTTACTGCTTCAGCTACATTCTTTCTTCAGAGTGTCAGAAGTGAAAAACTTGAGATCACTGATAAATGATAAGGTCGAAAAACTGATTAGCTCAGTCACCTATGACTCAATTTATGCAATCAAATGTGGGGCAAGGAAGTGGGGCAGGTTTGCAAAAACAGTCTTAACCGTCCTCAGAGTTTATTTTACTAGCCTGGAGATTGAGGCTTATTTAAAAATGGAGAAAAATGATGCTTTGGGATTTGCTTCCTTTTAATAAATGGAAACTGATTTTCTTTTTCTGGAAGTGAAAGGATGAATGGAATGTTAGAAACTATGAAACTTTACTGAAAAAACCCATACATGAATATGAGTACTTCCAAGTTTATGTTAAGTTTAATGTCATCATAGTATGATCTTGTACATCCTCAAGTGTACAGTTAGGAAGGACAAGTTTTGTACTTTCTTAATTTGGAACTGTTTACTCTTTAAATAGGAAGCTGTTACAAATAAGCTCTGCTAGGTGTGATATCTCTCTTAAAGTTTGGCAGGGTGCAGGCAGGAAGGAGGGAGCTACCTGCAGTGTTGTGAGGAGGGAAAAGTCCGTAGGCAAAATGATTCTTTCTGATATTTTATCAGCTTCCCTCCCCACCACCCAACTACTGCTTTATTTGTAAAAACAGCATGGTCTTTTTGAAGTGTTTTGTTTTCCTTATTCTTGAACCCGAAGGCTGTGACCCAGGCCCTTTTCTTACTGCAGGATCTAGGCAACAAAGCTGCTGTATTACAGTCTCCTTGAGGTCCAGTTCTCCAAAGTGAGTAATCTTCAATCATAATAGTGTTTCTTTCTTTTTCTTCCTTCCCCACAAGTTCTTCTTTCCTTTATCCTCAAGATGATTTTTTTTTCTGCTGTTGTGGTTGTTCTCCAAGCCTTTAGCAGCTCTCCTTTAATTGTATTCTCTTTTATTTATTTATTTATTTTAATATCTTTTTTCTTCAAGGGAATCCTGGCACCCTGACAACAAACCTCCCTGACCTCAAACTTTTGGCTTGAGCATACAACATTTGTGGGATTTTAAAGGCCCTCAGGCTGTTTAATGCTGCAGCTGTGACAATGACTTTGAGTACAGCAGGGGAGCAACAACAATTTGGATAGTGTTTAGGCAGGCTGTGAAGAACACCACTGAATCACTGGTGTCTGAAGCTGCCTAAAGTTGGGGAATGCATTATTTTATGATTGTAGGGTATTTTTTCTGCATGACAGAGTAAAGATATGAGTATTTCATAAGGTAATGCATATTCAGAGCAGACATCTTAGTTTTGTCAGCCTCCCACTGCAAATGGGTAACTCTAGCAGTATGGGCTGTTCCTGTTGAGTCTCTTCAGGGACAAAAAGCCTTGCAGAGGGATCAAGATAAATTGGAGCAGTAGGCTATGATCAGTGAGATGAAATTTAATGACTCATAATGGCAGATTCTGCACCTACGATGGAGTAACACTAGAAAGCAGCCCTACAGAATGGGATCCAGGGACACTAGTTGACAGAAGGCTGAATAAGAGTCAGCAGTGTGTCCTGGGAACCAAGAGGACAGGCAAAACAAGACAGGCTTGGTCTATAGGAAACTTGCTGTAACATCTCACTGAGGCACTAGCAAAATCATCTCTGGTTTATCAGGCAGGTTCGCTGCTCTTTCACCATAGAAATGCAAGCTTGAGTCTTAGGTACACTTGTGTTCAATATCTGCAGTGATGCTGGGCATTTGGGGACCCCTGTAATTGCTTATGTTGGCACAGCTGTCTGGTCCCCAGCTGGAAAGCACCAGCATCATGACCCAGTGCATTGCACTGGATCTTCAAGATTCAAAGTGCTTCAATTTTTATTTGGAAAATAAGTAGACGTAGGTCCGTTTGTTGGTTTGTAATGGGCAGCTTCCATCACACTTGTTATGCAGGTTTGGGAGAATTTAGATCCATGTATGTTGACAAGCCACCCTGGCACATGCTGGCTCTTTTAAAGAAGGTTCTCCACTGCCAGCAGCTCTAAATTTTTATCTCACTGAGGAACAGATGGAAATCATTCACACATCTGAGCAGCAAAAATCTCAAAATCACCTGGGCACATTGGCTGACATTTGGCTGGCTATTTGTCGTTTTTCTTTGCTAGTTGATTTCCAAGGCAAAGTACATATTGTCAGGCATCTGCACTCAGTGGAGATAAAACTATAATATATATAAAAAAAAAAAAAAAAATCAATCAAAGAGCCTGAGATAATGGTGACTTCTTCCAGTAGGAATAATTGTATTCTGTCAGCACTACTGAACAATGCATAAACAAGACACTGTTCTCCGGAAAACTTGTGACTACTCACTGTTTCAGAAGTTCAGCAGTCAGACACATCAGAGGAATGCAGCTGATATGCTTTAATTTTGCCTTTGAATGAAAAAAAAATGAACTCATGGAACTGAGGAATGGATTCCAGCATTGTCACTATTGCCTTCAAAATTCATTGCCTGGGAAAGAAAACTTGCCAAACATTACCCTGCTTTACTTGCATGCAGACCAACAACTATTTTGTTGCTTCAGTGATAATTCTTTTTAAGGGCTCACTTTTCATAGTAATTGGAGTATTTAATAGGTATAATGACAAATCACAGAATGAGATTGGGGTGAAAGCTGCAAGGATCTGAGCTGAGGCCAGCATAAAAGGAATGAAAAGTTCATGCTTATGTTCTGTGAAAATAACCTTACTAAGAGAACAAAAAGATATTGTGTTTCAGAGCACTTGGGAATACTCTCCAGAAGTAGCTTCTGTATCATCTGGAACTGAAGCAGGGAAAACTGCTTGCATGAACTTTGTTGTAACATGTGGCATTTTTAAGTACTTTGTGTTTTTCATACCTGCAGTGCAGAGTTATTAGATAAGTCAATGTCCATTACAGCTTGCTCACTAGCAGCTAATATGTATCTGGAGAAGCTAAATGCCTCTAAATCTGAATTACAAATGTATTTAAAAATGAGGAAAATATTTCAGTTGTGGACGATTTTGTGAATGTCTTTTGGTTTTCTTTTGTTTCTGTCCACTTGGTCTTGCTTGTGTTGCGCATGGGATGTGTGATCAGTTCATGACCTCTCATCTTTCCTAGATATTTTTATTTTCTTAACCAATTATTTCTCTTACAAGTTCCTGAACAAAGAGGTTAGGTAGTTGATTCTCTTAGGCAAAGGATAGAACTTGACCAAGAATGTGGTTCTTAGGCTGAGATATTTTATAATATTCTATGTGAATTATCAAGTCATACAACTGACTTGGGCAAATAAAGGCAATTCTGAGTGACACTGATGCATAAATTTAGAGGTGCTCCATTTTATGTTGTTCAAAACAATATTTACTGTCTCTTTTTTATGGGCAAAATAGCTTTGGAATGTAAATATCCACTCTCAGATAAACTAAAACTGATCCAAAGAAGCTGTCTTGAGTAGGCAACAAAAAGCTAGGTACTTATCTAGCTTTGAATTGTGTCACAGACTTCCTTCAGACAATATGTGATCTAAGTCAAGATTAACAGTATTCTCCAAATAGCTGGCATAGATGCTAAAGTATTTTGTAATTTAACACATTATTCAATTAATGTCAAGTTCCCATTAGAAATCCCTTTGGCAGAGGTTCTTAAGGGAATCTCCATAAAGTTTCATTTATGCCAGAAACATCTGCAAAGACTTTATCAAAGACTAGGGAGACTATGATTGGTTAGCATTCTCTGAGGTGGGTCATTTTAAGCTCTGGGGCTTGGTATAGACTCTCACTGATTGCAGTGGGATTTGAAGATTTAGAAAAGAAACTACAAAAAAACAAAGCAAAAAAAAAAAAAAAAAGAAAAAAACCCGGAAAAATATGACACCTGGAAATATTTCTAATCTTGCATAGAGGTGCCTGTATCCAGTGGCACTGATTCAGATAAAGAAACAGTAATTTTACTGAAAACATTGTCTAAAACTTCTAATTTCTATCCTCTTTAATGCTGACTGTCATAGCATGCATTTTTTTCTGCATCAGGACAAAATTTGGCAATGTCACAATTCCAGTTTACTGACAGTAACCTGGAAAACAATTTCTTTAAGTTGATTCAGTCTTAATCATGTTTTCTACCTGTGTTGTAGAGTATTGGGTGATGTTGGCTACAGTGCAGGAGTCTGGTGTGCTCACCCTGGGCTGCAGCAGAGGACTCCTCCCCATCACCTTCCTTCCAAGGGGTCTCCTCACAGCAGTGAGCAGCTGCCACTCTGGTCATACTTCATGCTGCTGTTGAAGCCAAGTGATTACCCGCAGTAAAGTACTTCTGGTCAGCTGAATGTTTCCAGGTATCTCACTTGGTAAAAAGCAATGTAACAGGGCTGTTTTTCTCTTTGTTGTCTTTTGTTTTTTGTTTGGTTGTGTTTTGTTGGTTTTGGTTTTTTTTTGTTGTTGTTGTTGTTTTTTTTTTATTATTATTATTTTTGTTTGTTTGATTGATTTTATTTTTTGGTTCTTCGTTTGTTGGGCCAGTCAGGGAAATGAATTGCAATATTTTGAAAGGTGTTTAAAGTTGAAGCTTTTCTTTCAATAGAAGATCCTCCCCTGCTTCTTTCTGGATATTGCAGACTCTCAAATCTGAATCTAAGTAAATGTAAAACAAAGGCTAACTGGTAGAGTTGCTCAGAAGCATATTCAGAACAACCATACCTTTACTTATTAGCTGTTTCCATTCTGTTAAAAACATGATAAAATTTCCTCAGTGTCCCACGTGCAGACCATTTGGCATCTCTATATTAATGAAACCCATCTATTATATAAAAATTGTAAATCATCAATGATAACTGTGTCATCTGGGGCACCAGAAAAATATGTACTTGATATTTTATTCAGCAGGAGGTAATTATAATGGCACCTTAGTGTACAGTGAATGTAGTTCCCTAGCTCTACATAAATTTTTTATTAATTGCATTAATTAGTATATTTTTATTTTTAAAGCATAAAATGTTCCTCTTTCCAAGCCCCTGAATACATGCATATAATTTTAACTCATCATAAAATGTCTGTCCACTCATTTAACTTCAATTATATAGAAATATGCATAAGCAAATGTAATAAAATAGACCCATTTCTAGAGCAGTCATATCTTCTTATTTATCCTTACGCTCTTTCCTTAATACCAGAAGGAAAGATAACCTGTCAGTGTGCTAGGAAACTACCAACTACTACTAATATTAGAAGCAGACTAAAGAAGAATGAAGTTGCGTGTCTGTTAACATCAACGTCAATGCATCTGCTGACTTTGCTGGAACCAGCATTTTAGCCTTCAGTGAATGATGTAATCACCATAAACTTTTATAAAGCTGCTAGCATTATCTGCAGTTAAGACCTTTAGATTTCATGAGGCGCTGTTTTAAGGCTTTATTTTTGTATGAGTTCTTCTCACATTCTCTAACTAACAACTTTCAAGCCTTCACGTTTGTCATTAGTGTTACAAAAGTAAAAGCCACATTTTCTAATGGGGTAAAAGGAACAAAAAGAATGACTGCAGTGGGGTTTCAATAATTTATGATGAAAATAATGGCTGATCTTTAGAGGCAATGGTAGTCAAATAGTAGCAGGTCAAAAAGTCTGTAGTGTATACATATACATGTTTTATATGCATAATTTTTATATGCATACAAATCATATGGATCCTATGATATACATACTTATAAATATATGAAATGATCCAACCCTAATTACTCACTTCAGTTATGAAATCTTAATCACTGCATCTCCTGGATTCAGCAAGATCTAATTATCTATAAATATCCCTTAGATTTAATATCCAAAGAGATTTATTTAAAAAATTTGAATGGCTGGAAATAACTAAATATTGGTGCATGTAAGCAAATAGACATGATAATAGCCATATTGACCTACCCATAACATTGTTTTTAGCTGATTTTGTGCCTAAAATGCTTGTGAAATAGCTTGGTTTGCTTTGTGGTTTAGTCAGTTTCCAAAGACTTTGACTTAGTTCTTTTCCAAAAGCTAATGATGTTAACAAAGCTGCAGTTCTGCTGCAGATATACACAGCATATGTACCCCTTCCTTTGTTGAGGACTGCAATGATTAATGAAAGGACTGTATCTCCAGAATGCCCCTCTAGCAAACTTGTCACTAAATATATCCATTAAAAACTGGCATACAATATACAGAAAAACTTAAAGTATTATCCTAGAAAGCCGTATGGGATTTCAGAGTTTCCCAGAGGGCAATTTTTTGATGGCATTAACAATATCTTGTAGAGGTATTTGCGTCTAATCATTCTCTGTCCCTCCATGACTCTAAGCAGTATGACATCCTGCAGTATATATTGCTACATATATACTCTAGGGCATTCAATACGTGGCAAATTACTTGAGTAGGTTACTCAAGTAATAACTTTTTCAGAAGTTATGACTGCTTCTGCACTTAAGTTCCTGATGAAAGAAATAAGAGCTATTTTCCAACTTTTTAACCTTGAGATTATCCTGGTACTTGGTAAGTTAAGGTTTACCGTCTCAAAATCACTGTAAATATGCCACCTCAGTTTACCATGGTGAATGTTTCCTACCCTTCATGCTTAGCTAGAAAACCATGATCAGAAAAATGGGTCTGAAGTAGTGATCTAAAGCTGGAAAATGAAAAAGAAAATCTTGAAGAACAATGCAGTTCATAGTCAGAAATCTTGCTGCGCTTCCCGCTACCTGGAAAGACAATATGTGCAGCAACTGGGCAGGCATAAAAATTCAGAATCATTCTCTCTTTCTTTTACAGCAAAAAATAGCTAAAGTTCTTATCAGTAAAACATAAAAAGATATCCCTGCCCACACCAACTCTGCCCTCTCTCTGTAGGCTGTCTCCATTTGAGGGAACCAGGCTTGGAAGGGGACCCCTGCAGCTGCCCTTATCAAGTTGTGGAACTGTTCATTAAACCAACATCCATTTGTGCAGTTTTGGTGCCACTAAGGAAGGTTTTCTTCCCATCCAGGTCTTGTAAATCCCTCTACAGCTCTTTACAGAATTTTTCAGACAGCTTTTAGTATTTCCCTGGCCCATTTTCTGTTTTGGATCAGATAGGAATAGGCAACAGATGGTTTCAGTGACATTTACCATTTCTTGTCTGGTGAAGGATGAGTATCTCTCTGTCCTCTATTCAGGCACCTTGAATTTGTAGACATCATGAATTGTAACAACAAATAGTTTAAAGTAAAACATATCTACATTTGCTGGATTTCACATAGAGTTTTTTAGAGCAGAAAGGAAATCAACATTGTGACCGCCTGCTACTGTAAATTCCCTCTAGTAATTTCCTTTTTTTATTATTATGTTAATATAACTTCAGGCTATGGTTCATCAGTGTTCTCAAACTTTCCAGGGAAGTATGAATGTATTATAGAGACTGGCTTACTGGCTTATACTTTCTGTGACACTTTATTATAAAGTGAGTAATAGAAAATGTGCATTGGGGGGGGGGGGAATAAGAAAAACATTTTATTTACTTCTCCTACTAGCATTTTTTACTCAATTCCTTAATTCCTTTTTTTTTTTTTTTTTTCAAATTTATTAATGGGAACAAACTGAAGAAAAATTTTTCTCAAGTAGCCTTGCATACAATTTCACTGCTGAATATCAAATATATGGAAGAGATGAATTAATTCTTCAGCTGTGCTAGCTTTCATTTAAATCAGCTGGCCTTCATGACATGAGAATAAATACTGCATCCCATTTCTGGCAAAACTAATTTTAGAATTTAGGAGCCATAAATATAAATCGGGAAATGACAGAATCTTTATTTTTGCCAATTCAGAAATCAACTAGCTTGTTTGTAAAGAAATAATTCTTCTGAGATCTACTACCAAGTTGTCCTTTGATGCAAACATAAAAGCAGTCTATTCCATGATATTTGCCTTGTTAAAGGTTTTATTTTATTAATGCCAAGCTAATCTAATTATAGCTGAGCAGCATTTTTCTAGAAATCTTTTCGTATACCTATTCACGGCGTCTTTAACATTGACTTCAAACCCTTTTGTAAGGTAATTTTTGTGTTGCAGTAGTGGGATAAGTAATTCGAACCTGCTCTAGTAAGCATTGTGTCATACTATTTTCAATGGTGTGAGAACAATACCTGAAGGTATAATTGCCCTTATGTTTTTATGGATTCTTTTAAGATCAAAGCTGTTAATTATGAGCAACAAAGACATTCAGACAATCAGAACAAGTGTATATATCAAGCAAAGTCAGGCAAAGGTAAATCTGAAATTGCCTCAACTTGCAGGAAGAAACTTTTAATGTTTATGCTAATATACTACTCAAAAATAGTTTTTAAAAGCCCAACCATAAAATTATGTAGAAGGATCATGTGTTTCTCTGAAATGATTATGCAAAGTTAGAATGTGTCTCTGTATTAGCTGTATTGCTGTTAGTCTTCATTTCTGATTCTACAACCAGCCAAAAATTCACCTTCTGCCTCCATAAAAGGAGAGTCTAGCTAGGCAAGTATAATCTGTAATATTCAGTTAGAGCTTTATGAAAATTAAGCTTTATGCAAAATAAGAGGAATTAGTTTATATGAAACTCAGGATTAAGACATTTGGTTGCAATAAGAAGTTAATAAAGAAGATGAATATAAATAAAAGTTTTTGGGTTTATGATAACATAATCAAATTTTTTAAAAGACATTACAGAAGCAAAAATCTCCCTCTCACTGTTTTTTGTTAAAAAGATGGTCAGCATTATGCATATTGTTTTCTTTCTTTCCTTCCTGTGTTGTTATGAACATGAAGTAACAAAAAGGAATTTTTAATTTTCACGCAGCTAAAAATTTATAAATATAAATAAAAATAGCTCTTTCTGGAAGCATGAAGTGTTGAAATGCAAATTAGTATTATTTTGTGAAACAGAATTAAAAATGAAACAGTAGCATGCTTTTGGCTAATTTCAGTTTAAATGCTCTTTTTTGCACTTGAATGTTTTTTTAATTTCAATCAAAAAATAAAAGCTGATTTTAATAATTTTTTTGTAACCTGACTTCCGGGAAGATTTTACTTTAATTTTCATTGTCATCATTCTAAAAATAATATGAAATTTTAGCATTTGCTATAAATTTCTTATGCATGAACTGTGTATGAATCTGCAACCTAAATATGCCCATACAATTATAAAAGTATTTTATTAACATTACTCCATGCTGCTCATATTAAATTGATGCAATTATTTTTTTGTAATAAAGCCTTCTAGTAAATTAGGAGGGGTGAAGATTAAAAATTAAACCCTTATTGGTACCAGAACTAAGAATCTCACTGTGGGTACTGTAAAAAGTAACTGTGTGAGATAAGAACTCCGTGAAAAAGGCCACCAGTCTTCCATTTCAGGAAGCAGACCAGTTTGTGTATTCACACAGACACTGTTTGATAGAAAGGCAGAAAACCCCCATATTTTTGCTTTTTACTATTTATAGACAGGCATGAGAAGTGATCCTTTAGTTCTAATCCAGTTTTCCTCCGAGGCTGTTTTGAAGCAGCTGACTGTATGGGTGCCCCTATAAGCATGCATCCGTAATGGTTCTCAGGGACTTGCAGTCTTACGGTATGGCCAGACTATAATCCTGAAGCCCACTGTTACACCGGTATGCTTTTCCCTGCTGTGCTACACACAAAGGAGGCAGTTTAAATTCTTATTTCCCTCATATTTTAAATGAAAATAAATGCTCGATGCTCTCTGTAGAATAAATATGATGTGAACATTGCTCAAGTGACCGTCTTTATCTCCCTGAATCACTTTTTGATCTACACAAGAAACATTATAAAATAAGTTATATTCCATTCCAGTAGGAGAAACGCCTCTGAATGGGGACATTCAATTTAAGGACAAAACTTCAGAAAGAGTGGATTTAAATGTACATTTCGGCTTCACTTATAGGTTCATTCAAGTGTGAATGATGGGGAGAAACTGCAAATGTAAAGTAATGACTATTAATGGTAAGGCACAGGTGTTAGGATTGCTCAAATGGTAATAAATTTACATTGCAAATCTGATAAATCTGCTGTAGTTATAATGCTACTGTAATGACTATCAGCTGCAAGCATGAGGACAGAAGAAAGCTGTTAAATGCATATTCTTACTGCATGGAAAATGTACTCTCAGCAGTTTATGTACTGCTTGATATTCATTTATGATGGCTTCTCTTCACACAGGAACTTTCATTTCTATAGAAATTTACTTTGCAATGTTTTATTTGTAAATGACAATATTTGGTTATTAAGGCTGAATGCCTGCTCATTAAGCTTCTTGGTAACATGAACATGTATGGGAGTTGTGCAGGGTACTTTTCATTCTTAAGTTACTTTTCATCAACTCTTTCTTTTCTAGCAGTTTCCTGCACTGCAGCAAAGTCAATGCTGACAGAGCACAACTCAAAAATACCAGTGCAAATGGAAATCTGAGAGATGTCTTATATCTAGAGAACCAAATTCAATGGTGCATCTTCAGATAATTGTTTTGTTTTACCTTTCATGTGTGCTGCTTAGCAATCAAGTGAGAAAGCAAATAAATGATGCACAACATGCTTGAAAATCAGTCCTGTGCAGTCAGTAGAGCTGTTAATGCAGTTTCCGAATGACTCGTATAACAGGAGGCTTCCGTACTACTGACTAAAATGTTGGATCCTTTAGTAAAGACAGCTGGGATATGATTTTTTTGGTATTTCCCATAAAAATCCATGCCCCAAATGAGCACAGAGGCAGCCATCTGTGCCCCATGGGAGCACATATGTTTAACGTGTATGTAGGTGTTGGGGCAGTAGTGAAGTAAGAGGCTTTTTGGTTTCCTACTCTATCTGAAACATCCTTCTCACCAGGAATCCTGAACAGAGATGCAAAGAGCTGAAAAGACTGGGTATTAGTGGAGGTCCCACTGCATCCTCACAGAACTGGGGGATGGCTCTCTCTCGCTTTGCCTGCTGGGCTACTGCTGGCTTTTCATGAGCTGCAGCCCACTTGCACATCCCAGGTTTTTGTCTGTCTGGTGCTGTCTTGGATGACGTGGAAGCAGGAAGCCCTAGAGGAAAGTCTGCTTCAGAAAGTGATGGTCACTCATGCTGTCTGCCAGGTTGAAAGTACTGAGCCCAGCTATGGTATTTCTTTATGTTTCTTGGCCCACCCTGTCTCATGTTTGGTCATTATTAATATCGGTGAGCCTGAACCTCTTAATATTTGCCCCCCAAATATTTTATTCCTATGTGTGAAGAGTGTTGATTCTTCTATGTTTTGGACTTCCAGAAAAGTGTGATTGTTCATCTTCCCTGGCTCATAGGCTGAACATTTTATGTGATTGAAGTAACTGAAAGTAACTGATTACCATGCAGTCTGTGTGATGGTGATGAACAGGTTACACCCCACCATGCAGGTGGCTTATTGAACATTTTTTTCCAGGTCACAACAGCTGTATCTTTAGAGGTTTCTAGCTGGCCCGCTTGCTTTTTGCTTTGGATTTTCTGTTTTCTCATTAAGCCACAGTACATAGAAATCAGGTTTCAGACAATCTGGAAAGGAATATGACTAATCTAATGCCCTGCTTGCATCAGTGGTAACTTGTAAGTTATATCAATTTTTTTTACATTTGTCTGTGTCTTGTAGTGTAGCTTTGTATTTCAAAGCTGCTGTCTTAAACCTCCTTTCTACTCCACTTCAAAATCCAATTTGTGTAAGGACTAGAGATGAGATGTCAGAAATGCTTCTTTCTGTGCAGTTGGCTTTCTTGGCATGGTTATGAAAATGAGAGGTTGTGGCCTTTCCCCTTCATGGGGAACTAAAGAGATGTAAAGATATGGTATGCCAATGGCTAGAGCTTGTAGTGAAATACTTATTCTTAAGGGAAGTTATTTGCTTGGTGTGCACGTTTTGCCACTCCAAAGTAAATGAAATCAGTGTTTTGAAATGTTCATAAAGTACAGCAACATCCTTATGAACTCTTTCATAGACTGGAAAAAGTAATCTCACTGTTAATATAAAAAGTAACTAATGCATTGAATGCAGAACTTATTCCAAATTCTCAATTTCTTCTTTAATTCAAGAGGGTAATTCACTTTATTCATCCAGACCCCATTTCTACACTGAGTAAAATAGCATTAAATGTTTATTCTAATGTTGTTTAATGTTTATTAAGTCTATTAAAAACTGATGTTATTGTTTGATAGCCCTGTTTTAATAAAGCCCACTTGATATGCGCTAATTAATTTGGGAAAAGTAGACAGTAATATCTTTGTTGACACTTTTGCAAGGATTTTACAGACTAGGTTAATTATGAATATGAGCCTATAGCTACTGTATTTCCCCCACATTTTTGCCGTGCTTTAATATAACAGAGATTACAGGGCTCCAGAGTGATATTACTATTTTACCACTCTCAGAGGCTTCCCATAATATCTTTCACAATATGGGCCTCAAATTTCCTTTATAAATATTATATAATAAGGTCTGGAGTCTTCGTGAGACTAGCATTTCCCTGATAGTAAAAGCTGAGAGCACTTATTCATTTAAAGAAAACTGTACTTTTCATCTGAGAAAAATAAAATCGCAATGTGCACTTCAAAGTAATAGATTATGAAGAACAGAATAATAAACCTGTAGAAGTTTACAGTGCAGCTAATAGAAACCATTTCAGCAGCGAAAATAATTTAAAGGTAAGGTTTTGTAAAAATAATCCATGCTTTGGGAAATACTAAGGGGCAGTGAGGGGAATATTTCAGTCACCCTGACAAGTTTCCATGAAAGCAGCCCTCCTTTTGTGAGCTTCTCACAGACAATGCAAGCACAAACTCCCAATCTACTTCTTTGTTCAAGTGCAGAAGTACTCTTGTGTTTTCTCATGTACTGATTTATATATGGGTGAACTGATCTGTGCATTGAACGTAATTTTAAACCAAAAAAAGCATTGTCAGTACACTGTATTTACACTGAACATAGTGGTATGAAGACATGATTTCAGAAGTTAAAAACCAGACTCCTGATGTGCTGCTGGGAAGGGGCAAGTCAAGCTCTTTGCCACTGAGATACTGCAGGCTAATACAACGGACTTTAGGTCAGAACATGGTAAACGCATAGGATGCTGAGCACCAGGAACTGTAATGCTAGATTAAAAAGTATTTCTATTACAGCCACAAACTTACTGCAAATACAGTTTCACAAGAAGGCAGACCACCTTAACTTTATTGCTCCTGCACAGATCAAAGGAAATGAAGGAAACATAGTACCCTGGGTTCAGCAGTAGCAGTCGTTTTTTCTCCTTCTTAGTAGCTGGTGTAGTGCTGTGTTTTGGACTTTTGGCCTGGGAACAGCACTGATAACACAATGTTTTTAGTTACTGCTTAGAAATGCTTACTTTGACCAAGGACTTTCAGAGTCTCTCATTCTGCCAGGGAGGAGGGGAAGCCAGCAGGAAGCAGAGACAGGACACCTGACCCAAACTAACCAAAGAGGTATTCCATACCACAGCACATCATGCC
>JANRGW010016488.1:0-11323 GCA_024733675.1 Psilopsiagon aymara | reverse complement strand
ATGGTGTGGTCAGAGCATTTGCCGGTGAAGACTGAGGCAAAGAAGTCATTAAGAACCTCAGCCTTCTCCAAATCCAGAATAGCCAGTTCTCCTGACAGCTTCTGGAGAGGGCCCACGTTGTTGCTAGTCTGTCTTTTATTAACTACGTACCTATAGAATCTCTTCCTGTTATCTTGAACATCCCTAGCCATATATGTTTACATCAAAACAATCAACTTCTTACCAAACCTTTTTTTTTTTTTTTTAATTCTAGTTAAATGCCACCCCTTTGAAGTAAAATAACTCAGATTCATGCATAAAGACTGTGATGAAATAATGGAAATAAAAGATAACGAATCAACTGGGTTTGTACACAAAATAAGCATCTGTAATTACAAAGCAGCCAATGTGCTGACTTTGCCTTGAGCTACATTACACACTGGCCCCTTCGATCCCAGAACTTAAAATCACCTTTGCTCTCTCTGTCACAGGTCAAGCACAGCTCAGCCAAACTGGGAGATCTGTGCCAAACACTCTGTATTTCCAACAATTATATACTGAATTCTCCTCTTACAAGTCACTTAGGAGTCATGCTTGCACAATTATTTGCATACACAGCCACTTTATTTCAGCCCTAAATACAAGAAAGCTATTAACAGTTGGCCAGATTCCGCTCTCATTTGTACCGCAGCAAACCCATGCCATTTCCACTGAGACCAGCGGAGCCTGAGTTTCATATGACACATGGGAGAGCAGAACTCCTTTTTTTACTGAGGCAACTCACATCACCGCTGAGTTGCTGTGCCTGTGTCACACATGGCTTGAAGGTTTCCATTCTGCTGCACATGCTGCCTCCTCCTCTGCTTACCCTCCTTCTAACTCTTCTGCAATCCCACCACATCCCTTGCGGGCCTTTATTTTAAACCTTGTTTCACACACAGACTGGAGCAAGCTACTTATACCCTGTAATTCATTGGATTGACAGGAAGCACACCAGCTGAGTAACACTGAACAAAAGACAAAACTGTTTCTACAGTGTATTTACACACAATAAAATGAACCAATCAAGCAAACAAACTGTACACAATGTGCCCTATTATTAACTGAAACCAGAAGAAACTCTCTTCAGTACTTCCAGCGCTTATAAATGCATGCTTATGTCCTAAGTAACCTAGAGCTTCCAGCAATTACTCAGTCCTCAAAGCTTTAAGCCAAGTTTTTGCCACAGTGTTTGCTCCCTGGGGCCCACAGGAGGTAACAGATAACTGGTCTCCAACCCCGTTTCTTCAGAGCCCTCCACACTGAGGGCAGATTTTGTGCATCCTCCCTGACTGACAGATCATCTGGTTTAACTTCTCTTTAGTTTTCCGTCATTTGCTATACATGCCACCGTCAGACCCCCAGGCATGGTACCCTTCCCAGGGCAACACCTTGCTAGCAAGGGACAGATGGCTAGGTGCCAGGTGACACCAGGAACTGTGGCACGGGGAAGCAAGCACTCTGCTGCCAGTCAGCAGGCAATTACAAGAGGCGTGTGAGCTTGCACAAGCAACAGCCTGAGAGAAAATTTAATCCCACTGTCCCTGCATGCCCACAACAGCTGGGTTAGGAGTTACTGTTCTGCTCTTCTACAGATACAGTGATTGGAAGTTTGCAATCATTGATTGGTGCTTTTGTTTCTTTCTGGTAATACAATAAAGAAATTCCCAGTTGTGAAAAATGTGACTGTTTGTGACTGTGATGAGGCATGTCAGGAGGTACAGGCCTCAGGATGCAACACAGACAGCACTGGCCAAACAAGCTCTCACTCCTCCCAGCAGGCAGCCTGACCTCAGATGAGATTCACACGCCACTCCATGCATGCAGCATCCCGCAGGATTATGTGTCTTTCTGGGGATGCATTTTTCTGCCACCTTGAATGACCACATCAATAGCTGCAGAGCCTGAGAGGCAAACTCCCCCAAACAATTCCCCTTGCATAAAGGAAAAAGTAATTGATTACACAAATACAAGGCACAGTGAATCACCCCAGAGTGACCACTGATCCATGTCAAAAAAACAGTTAGTTTCAAGAGCCCTCTTCTGCCACCCTTCCACTGAATAATTTGAGGGAAAAGCTTTGACATGTCACAGCACAATATTTCTGATGCTAATTCATGTGTCTTTTTCTCCCCCTACTAAAATTCACGGAAGCAGAAGATTGTCACATTTTTTTAAGTGGGAGATGCTAGGAACTGGGTTGCAACTCTCTGGTAAACCTGGAAAACAAGGCAAGGGGCCAGCTCCTCTGCGTGCAAAACCCCAGTGACTCAACTGAAGTAAGCACAGACGAGGTGAGAACCAAGGAGAGAACTGGATAATCCCATTCCACCTGTGTACAGCCAGATCTGTAAACAGATAAACTGGTCACTATTTTTGAAGTGAAACATCATCATCTCAGTAAAGCAGCAGTATGACTATGCATTTGGTGTTTTAATTCTCAGACAAAGCTAGGGTAAAAGCCCATGAAACTTACAAAAATAGCTCTTAACCGATGGGAAAGGACAACTCCAAGGCTGCCTGGGCAACCTGGCTTGGACATGCTTGTGTAAAAAAATCAGTGGTTGGACAGTGTAACATACTATTTCCCTATAATGCAGTCTACTAACGGCTTCAGATACTTCCATTCTGCCTCAAATACCCATATGCTGACACGACATATATATGTTTTACATATATGTTTTATTTAGCACAAAACAAGGAACAGCACTGCATTTAGCATTCAGTTTTAACATTGTATATACACAAACACAGATGCAGATAACTTTGAGAAATCAAGCACACACGTGAAAGGAGGTTTTTTAATACTCTCACGAGCATTTCTTACCATTACAGGAATCCTTTCTGAAGTCCCCCTAGTAGCACCAGTACAAGTCCAAAAGACCAGATGAATGAGGCCCTCGCTCCCCCTGCACACCAGGAAGAACTTGCCCCAACACTCCATAATAAGGTTAAGCTTTTGCCTTTCATTCAACAGTCACCAGGACATAGCTTACCACAGGAAGACAACAGAAGAGATCAAGGGCATCCCCAGAGACTTTGTTAGGTGAAAAAAGTAAAGTGCACAAGGTTACTCAGATGTTTTGTGGACTTACAGCTCTGTTGGCATCCTCATACAGCGTCATGTATTTAAGTGTATACATAAAAACCCAAATACAGTTATAATCCTGCCACGATTTCCATGCGAACAGCTCTCTGAAAGCCATGTCAGTTCCTCCTATGTTCAAGGCCTTGCCTATACAGGGCTCTCTGCAGGATTAGGACTGTACACTATGTACATATATGCTGGTAAAGTGTGTTTACATAATATGTAAATAGATAAAGAAAAGTACATTCACACCAACTACTAAGGAAAGAAAACAAATCATTTTCCTACCACTAAAAGTACTGAATCACTTACCATCTGGTTTGGAAGGGAAGAAAAAAAACCTCAGTCCAATTCAGCTATGAAGAAAATCCTATCTAAAAAAAGTAATCACATGCTAGATCCCCCGAAGTTCAATTTCCAATCATTTTAACATGGAGAGTTTTGTTTTCCCAGGGAAAAAAAACAAACCCAACAACCAAAAACCACCACCAAAACCAAAATAAACAAAAAAAAAAAACCCACCAAAAAACCCAACAAAACACCCCACCAAAAGAAACAGTAAGAAAGACGTGTGGCTTGTTAGGCCCTGATCCTGCAAGCTCTAAATGCTTAGGTATAGGGAACAAAGCTATTTTTTCAGGAAAAAGCTCAGTCTCGGCATCAGTTTCTGCTGGAATGCATCCTAATTTTCCAATAAAAACCTGCCACACTTGCCATCATGCTGCAAAATGCAAAAGTTAAGTCTAGATACTAAATATCTGAACTAATTTCCCTTTATACCTTGGTAATCTGGGGGGGGGGTGTCCTTGCTCATCTGAGGATACACCTATACACACTGTAGCACAGTGCAGAAGCAGTGTTACTGACAACTGTATTATTGACTGAAAAGAGCATGTGGTCATGTAAATACTCCGAGTACTAGAGCACAACCTGCGAAGGTCATGTTTATAGCTCTGGCACGCATTCGCCATGTCCAAACTTGTGACTTTTCACTTTGTCTTCAAACACACCATTAAAATTTCTAAAGAAGCAAAAATTTTTATACGACCATTGCAATCCACACTTCAGGACCCAGCTTAAACATAGCACTGATTTTCAAAATGCATTCATATGTTCCCTTTAACAGTTGTTCATCTACAACTGTATGTCATGGAATCAAACTGCCCTGTTCCGCCTTGTTTCATTCCCTGCACATTCACAAACAACGCTTCACCTCTCTCTGCTGCTTCCCTGGAACATCCCCCTGACCTCATTCACCAACATTTCACCCACACTGGCATCTCTTCCTTCCTTTTTTCCTCGTCATTTTTCTCTACTGACTAATTGCCAAGATTTTCTAATTGATGTTCTTGTATTTAGTATGTTTGTCTCAGAAGTAGTCAAATCCTGGTTGATAACTACAAATCAAAGAGAAATCAATACTGCTGTGTGTGGGCTGCTGTAATACTTCTGCAGGTCCTGGCCTTTCTCTTCTGCTTCCCCCAGCCCACTTCCCTTGTTTGAACACTTGCCTAAAACTTCCTTCCCCCTCCTGGAGGCCTGGAGTTTAATACAGAGCCTTTACCTAAGGGACAAAAGAATTGACTGGATTTACTGATTAAATAACAGACACCTGAACACACTGACATTTTCCTGTCCCGCTAAATACCTTACCCACTAAATTTTACTGTTCATCTTTTTCTGCTGAACGCCAAGTCTTTCCCATGAAAAAAAGTATCTATTCTTTATTTAAAATAGAAAAATGTTCCTTGACTACTCCTTCCTGCTTAAATTTAGCACTATCTGAAGGGGGCCTACAGGGATGCTGGGCAGGGACTCTTCATTAGGGACTGTAGAGATAGGACAAGGGGTAACGGGTTCAAACTAAAACAGGGGAAGTTTAGATTGGATATGAGGCAGAAATTCTTTACTGTAAGGGTGGTGAGGCACTGGAATGGGTTGTCCAGAGAAGTTGTGAATGCTCCATTGCTGGCGATGTTCAAGGCCAGGTTGGACAGAGCCTTGGTTGGCATGGTTTAGTGGGAGGTGTCCCTGCCCATGGCAGAGGGGTTGGAAGTAGATGATCTTAAGGTGTTTTCCAATCCTAACTATTCAGTGATTCTATAACTCTGTACAGATTCCCACTGGAACAAATTTGATCCCAAATCATTAAACATGAAGTAGTTCTCTCTCTTGCTGAAAAGAGATTCCGAAAATAACGTTACATATTTAACCAAAGGCAATCAAGTTACTATAGCTTCACGTGTTACTGCTTACCACCTGTATGACTACTGTACCCAGTCCTCACTCGTGACTGTGAAAAACAAAGGCTTAGCTTAAAGATAGTCTGTGCTAAAGCATTTTTGACAGTGAGGGAAGGCTACGAGTGAGCACCAAGCAGGTTACAGTGACTCAGCTGCAGAGCAGTAACTCTTTACACCGCAGAAACAGAATCACTTTAGGCCTTGCTAGTAAGGTTGCCTGAAAATTAGGGTGTGATCACTACTTAGCATGGCACAAGCAGTGGTAGATCCCACACTTCATGTTTTCTGGGAGCCCATTACTTAGTTAACCACCTACTTCCAACTCTTGAGTCCAAATGAGCAGAAATGCACCCTAGCAAGTACAAAAGTCCTTGTATGCTGCACCTATCACAGAGCAGACAAAAGTAAATATGGCACTGAAGTCAGGAGTAATAGGCAAACGGAAGTGCACAGACCTCACCGCTGCCCGATAAGGAATCTGTAGTCTTCATACCCTAGCCAGGTCTTTCGCTGGCATCATACCAACAAAACCTTCCCTTGCCATTTGAAAGCCAGCTGCTGAGAGGAAGGCTGAATAGTAAAAGGGAGCTGCTTTCAGACAGAGGTGACCTTGCAAGCCTTCTCCCACCCTCTGTTCTTTCACTGAGCAACCAAATGGGACCCTCGGGATTCTCTGAGAAAGTAACAGAGAAATAAAAAAAACCAAACAAGTGCAGTTTGGCACTGATGCAACAGAGGCCAGCGGGGCCTTATGGGTCTGGCAGTCAGTGACAGAACCCAAAGGACCTACAGGGAAGTGGTTTCAAAACAGTGGAGAGGGCCATGATCTGATTCCAGGAAGCTGCCCGGTGTCAGCGGCAGCACACAGCAGGCATCTCCTCCCCAGCATGCCTGGAGCAGCAGCGGGGTGTGACCCAGCACCACTACCCAGGACTGCAGACACAGCAGGACAGACATTAATGTTCCACTTCACCACTATCCAGGACCTGCCAGGCAGGAGACAAACCCCTCATGCTAATAAAGCACTGGGATTACAGCCAAGTACAACGTTAATTCTGTACCAACTATCCCAGGAAAGAGATTTCAACTTTCCCCACAGGTAGTGTCAGCATTTAAATAACATTTAAATTAATTTACATCAATAACATGACTTCTATGCATTTTGCTGCTTTTGAATGCACTTACATAGAATATGAAATAGCAAATTATTTTAATAAAACCAGAGAAAGATAAGCGGGGAAGAAATCACAAGTAAACATACCACACCTTTAACTGTGACTTTTCTGCTGTCAGCTGAAAAACTGAAAGGGATGGTTCAAATTATAGTGTCCCATACACTGTAAGATTTCCTTTTATCAATGGATCAATGGTTCCCATTTATTTCTAATTACATTCTTCATAACAAAGAATCCATACACATTCCTGTTGATACTTTATTTTGAAAACTACGTCCGTAACAAGGCAGAATGATAATACAGCTTTCTGTGAACTCAGAATTACATTTGCAGATTGAACTGTAGGTTTCTTTCATCTCAATTAATTACCAAAAATTTTTTTACCTTCCTGCCTGTATCTCAGCACTCAGGACTGAGGACACTCCCACAATATCCTTGAATATATTTTTAAGTTTTAGACATAAAGGTCATATTTTTCCCAAATACATGATAAACTTAGAAGTCAAGTAGTAATTCTTTCTACAACCATTAGGGGATTTCTCCTTCTCTATTTTCTGTCCCCACTGCATATAACTAGTGAAAGTGTCTTGAAGCTCCACAGCTGCAATAGCTAAGAGTGATACCACAGAAGTGGTTCTGGCCAGAGATGCCTTCTTGCAAATCACATGCTGAGAAAGAATTGTGTGAAGGGAGGGCAGTTTCTAACCATGCTGGAAAACATCTTCCTCCTCACACCCAGGATCAGTCCTAGACAGTCAAGAGAGCTCAGGAGTAAGGCTGTGATAAACTCACAGCACCCGTAGCCACAGTCTAACCTGGGGTGGCATCACAGACATCAGCATGGATGTGATTTGCACCAGTGGAAAACATCAAATTGGTGGAGCTAACTCTGAAGATCAGAATGAGGCTCATTATCTCTGCAAATTCATGCACAGGGAATTGCATGCTGCACAGCCTTTCCCACTCTGAGTCACTCCAGCTCCTGCTCTAGGCTGTTCAGAAGCAAACTGTCAATAAAACTCATTAATGATGTGCTTTATATAGAAATAGTGCATTTAACTGAGAGGCTACAACAAATGAAAAGTGCAGAGAGGGGTGAATTACATTGTTAGTGGAATACAGGATGTGTGTCAGTGAAGTGGTAAAAGTGGGTGGGAGTCTTAATGTTACATGTTTGCTTGAAGTTTGGTATATATGTGAACCTAATTCCCCTTTTGATTTCAGTACAGTTAGATCTAGCACTCCTCTGTTTCTACTGATATATAAATTCTCTGATGAATAACTGATAACCAACTTTCTTTTGCGTAAACCACTACTGGAGACAGCAAATATTATACACGTTATTTGTCTTCTCTTTTTAGTCTTGTTCTCATCTGAATCATGTTTAGCTAGCATTTGTATCTATCTCCTTGATTGGAGGTTGCTATATAGATACACACACCCTTGCAGAACCAGTGGCATGAACAGTGCAAAAGAGATGCTCTTTGCCAAAGTGTCCTATTTCCTGTCCTATCTAAACACACATCTGCAGTTGTTGGCAACATTATAACAGAGAATGGTTTCTGTACCCCTGTCCAAGTTCTATACCTTGCAAGCTATTCTTGCATCGTAACTCAACTTTCATTTATAGCTAACAACTGAGCCTCTAAGCAGACACCTCTCATGTCTGTCCATTCAAGAGTGCTGTTTACCTTATGCTTACAGGCAATTCTGACTTCTTAAATCAATTAGGAGGACCTGGGAAACAAGCCCAGAAGAAAATGAAAATGAGCAAGGGATATTTCACAATCTTAGGGGGCAACAAAGACATAACAGCAACAAAGACATAAGAAGATGAAAAACTGTCAATCCTACAGGAGAATTCAAATTGACAGGAGAGAAATTCTGAAGTGTGGGGTAGTGGGCAGGAGAAAACAGCTGTAACACTTCTCAACACATTTTCTTTCTCTGTTGAGGTGAAAAAACACAGCAGGAGACCAAAACCATGACCTGAACCTGACCTCCCTCACACTGGTTGTATCATAAAACCACTGGGCCATTGCATCAATGACACGAAGCAGTCTCAAAGGCCAGCCAAGCAATTACACCAGGGGTTCCATTTTAATTCACATGAACTCAAGATGGTAGAGGCCAGCTAAGAGTATGGCCTTTCAGAAATAAAAAAACGTCAATTTAATTGTCAGTTGGCTGGACAGCTTGTTTTTCTGTTAATGTTAGTTGTTTTGGGGGGAGGAATATTACTGCAGTGAAAAATGTGGGTGTGATATGGCATTTAACTGGAACATTAAGTGCCTAAGACATATTTTTGTCTATATCTGTCAGAAACTGAAATCAATACAGTAGCTGAAAACACTAAGGACCATGCACCTCCCATATGAAGACAGGATGAGAAAGTTGGGGCTGCTCAGCCTGGAGAAGGCTGTGTGGAGACCTCATAGCAGCCTTCCAGCATCTGAAGGCGGCCTATAGGGATGCTGGGGAGGGACTCTTCATTAGGGACTGTAGTGAGAGGACAAGGGGTAACAGGTTCAGACTACAACAGGGGAAGTTCAGAATGGATATGAGGAAGAAATTCTTTATTGTAAGGGTGGTGAGGCACTGGAATGGGTTGCCGAGGGAAGCTGGGAATGCTCCATGGCTGGCGATGTTCAAGGCCAGGCTGGACATAGCCTTGGGTGATATGGTTTAGTGGAAGGTGTCCCTGCCCATGGCAGGGGTTTGGAACTAGATGATCTTAAGGTCCTTTCCAACCCTAAGTATTCTATGATTCTATAAGGTGATCAATTACGCTAAATATAAAACTGATCATGAGGAAAAATGTTCTTAAAATCTTAATAAATATCCTTGTGTGCAGGACGCATGATTCATGCTTTACAGAGTGATAAGCACTAAAAAGGTCAAGTAACTCACCTAATTATCACTCACAAAGTCAGGATCAGGCTGAAATGAGAACTCGGGATCCTCGTTTTCCATGCTGATCTTTCTTACAACTGCATGCTATTCCAAGTGCATAATGTCCTACCAATACCAAGCATCTCTGTTTCCACAAAACAGCTTACTTTTGTGCTGAACAGAAAAAGAACCACTGTGTTCAAAGTGAGAATTCCAGCATTCACTTGCACACATAAAATGCAATTGCTGAGCCAGGACAAGAATGGAGAGCTTGAACCAATCAAGAGGTAATTTACCATTATCAGTGGAAACTGCCAAAAATTCCAGTCCATACCTCCAAATTAAACTGACTACCCCCGCAGAAGCAGCCTGAATAGAAAAGCATACTGAATACGGAGCCTTCCAAAGCCCTTGGCTTCCAGCAAAACGCCACTTGCCAATCAATGCAGCAGCAATCAGACTGTTGGTGTCCTCAGCAGTTCACTCCAGAACAGAAAGGCTCACAGACCACTGAAGACTGTACCTCTCACCTCAAGATGTCTCCTCCCTCATCCTAAGCATCCTGTGCCAGGCAGACCTCTTCCTGCAAGGTACAGAAGAACTCACCTGATCTTCACCCTGTGTTCCCAACACAGGCACTGGAGAGAGAAATTACTTAAAACACGGGGGTGTGAATGTGAAAGAGCTGAAGGCTGCGATACCTCGTAGCTTCAGGTGGAACTCAAAAGCAGAACTCAAATGAACAACCTTCTCCATGAAGAGGAAGCAATAATGCCATGACCCGAATTTGCATTCTGTGCACGAAACTTATTTTATGGGGAGGGATGTAGGAAGAGAGATTCAAGTCACCAATCTTTGTTTACAGTATCAGTATTTAATCCTCTACTGGGCCATCACATGCCCACAACATCTATATTTCTGATTGCTGTACACAATTTCTGGTTCATGTGATGGTGGTGAGGCACTGGCACAGGCTGCCCAGAGAAGTTGTGGATGCCCCATCCCTGTCAGTGTTCAAGGCCAGGCTGGATGGGGCTTTAAGCAACCTGGTCAAGCAGAAGGTGTCCCTGCCCATGGCAAGAGGGCTGGGTTCCAACCCAAACTGTTCTATGATTTTGTAATGGTTCTGTGATAATATCATAGAGGCCACATATCTCTTAAAGAGCTTGTCTTTAATCAAGGTGGTAGTTTTGTGATCAGAGCCTAAATTTCTTTAACAAATCCCAGCACTAAGAAGTTAATTTCTGACTTCAAACCCAAGTATTTTATAGATGCGATCCACTTGAATAGTCATGTGTGTAAGAAATAAGGTAGTAAGATCACTGCCACAGATACAAGTGGAATAAAACATTGCATGTAATGCTCTGGCAAAATAAATGCTGTACCCTTTTTATACATCAGCCTGAAACCACATGCTGGCTCCACCAGGTTGGAACTGAGCCAAAAGATTATCCATCCTTTCTGTCACACGTGGATTCTCCGAGGATCAACATCTGGAACTCCATGTGCTTGTTCTGTTCATCTGTGGTTAAAAGTAATAAATTCAGATGCAATCACAGTCAGAAGTGATGATAAGGAGACACACCAAGGACAGTGCATGCCGTACAGAAAGACCTCAGTGTAATACTCCAGTGGGAAAGTGGTGTGAGAAACTAAGTTGAAACCTGATGAATATGCCGAAATGTCTTAGTTGTAGCAAGTAATTAATGACAATAAGCAAACCGTTTACATAGTTAATTCTATGCCCATGACACCGTACTTGGTGCTACCGCGCTCAGTTTTACGTGGCAGAATTACAAGCCAAGTAAAAAGCACTTTGTGCCTCTTCTCACCACCCCAGAACCATACGGGACAAAACATGCGGCACGGGAACTTGCTCATTACGGCGGCTTCCCCGTCCCGGCAGG
>JANRGW010016486.1:0-29665 GCA_024733675.1 Psilopsiagon aymara | reverse complement strand
CATGCTTTGCCAGGGAGGAGGGGAAGCCGGGAGGAAGCAGAGACAGGACACCTGATCCAAACTGACCAAAGAGGCATTCCATACCACAGCACGTCATGCCCAGGATGCAAAAACGGGGGGCAGGGACTCAGAAGTGTTAGATCACTGCTTGGGATGGGCTTGGTATCAGTCAGCGAGTGGTGAGTGGTTGTATGCTCTTCCCTTGTTGTTTCCTTTATCATTATTATTATTGGTGGTAGCATTAGTGGTTTGTGTTATACCTTAGTCACTGGACTGTTCTTAGCCAGTGGGAGTTAGATTCTTTCAGTTCTCCCCATCACTCCAGGAGCAGGGGGAGGAAGGGGAGTTTGAGCCAACTAACTGTGTGGCCGATTTATGGCTGGGCTTAAACCACAACACAGACCAGTGGAGTAAATCTGCACTAAAATATTCTGGGAGCCATTTTATTTTCTTGTAGGTTTCTGGTAAATGTTTTCGGCTCTATGAACACTATTTTAATAGGTTCTGCATTAAACCATTATCTGCTCTTTCCTACCCTTTCACTCAGGCTAAAAAAATACCATAAGAAATTTGCTGATTTTGTTTGGCAATATCCAAAAATGCAAATCCATGAAGAAGAGAAAGAAACATGAGTCAATACATACATATGCACCAACCTTTAAGCAACTTATAGACAATTACGCTGAACTAAGTACTGAAAACAGGAAAGGCTGCTTACATCCAAGTCAAGCACTAATCTATAAATGCTGACATACTGGAACTGGAAAACAGCTTGATAGTAGGCACAATATTGTAAATAGTTAAAAGTTATAAGAGAATTGGAACACCTGTGAACCAGTATAATCTCTCCATTCTTCAGAGTGTTGTTATATAGACTCCTGTGCAATATAATACTGCTGATATGAGCCATTTTGCTGTAGCTACTGAAAAGGGAAAGCACACAAGAGTCTGGAGACTAAGTATAATATTTTGGAAATATTAAGATTTGAAAGGTTTTTCAAAAAGTGAACAGGTTGCTACTATCAAAATCTCTGCATATCTTGTACTGGGGCTCAATGATCTGCATGGGGGAGAATGTGTAAAGTGAACTTTGTTCTGTAAAGACTTCAAACTGGATTATTCTTATGCAGAGATAGTACAGGAGGATTCAGATGGGTTCATTCACAGCTGGGATTCCTGGGCACTATAGGAATGCAAATATAAATAATAGTAATTATATAAAAGCTAAACAGCCCCAAGGATGTTCTCTGGTGGTTCCAGGAGAAAATCACAGAGACAATTGTTCCTGAGCCTCTATCTCTCATTAGAACACTTAACTCTAGTTGCATCTGGAACTTCAGCAAAGAGCATTCTTTTGCTGAATTCACCAAACTCTAACATCTGCATTTTAATATGGTCGAACTGGAAGGAATAAAGCTCATATTCAGGTATCTGTTACATGAATAAGATGTGACAATAATATAGCATTTGAAAATGTTTCTTAAGAAAAATTTTCACTGATATAAAACTTACTTAATTCCCCACTCTTTGATTAAACAGTTAATTCAAGAATACTGAGCATAAGCAAACATATGTGTGTATATATATCGACAGGCACAGCATTTTTCTTCTACACTACTTAATGTTGTTATAGATTTCATTAACACAAGGTACGTAGGTAGGTGTTTACCAACTCTGACTACCCCAAATACAACACATATTTTTAGTTCATAGAAGAAAGTTTTTAAAAAAATCCTCTACATTTCTATTTACAGTCCTGAAAACCTTATCTACTGATAGAATATATTATTGTCATATCTGCTTCTTCATCAACAGTTTTTAGACAATAAATATAAGTACTAATGTTCTTTGAAAACTGCATCCCACTTTAGCAAATCCCTATAGAAAAGGAAGAAATGAAATCGATACACTGAAGTTATTTCAAAAATAAAAATGTATTAATTTAGGGAGCTATTTTCCACATATCTTCTTCATTTCCTAGCATGTAGGCAAGGTCAACTCATTCTTATAAAAGTCATGGTCCAGGATAATTTTCAAAAATACATAAAAAGTTGCCTATAATAATTATAACATCTCTTCTCCAGCTGAGTATTATGTAATCAAATACTGAGCATGACTCGGTGTCACAGCTAGATTTTAATCACAGATATAATCATCTATACAGTATTAACATATTCCCTATAATAATTTATTGTATAGTATATTGCTTCTTACAATTTAAGAAGACAAATATTCTTGTCCATCCAAGCATTATTCTATATGCAACCACTGTAATTTTTAAATTACATAATTGAAAATGTAATCACGAGCTGCCTGGCACATTCCACAGCTATTTAGCAAGGGTGTTTGTCCATTAAATAATCTTTAAATGACTAGCAATCTATCAGACTCCTTCTCCAAAGGTAAGTAAAAAGCATGAAGACCTAAATAACACACCTATATAGCTGTAGTTGAGAGCACAAGATAGTAACAAATCCATTTTAAGAGCTGCATTACAAGACCTCAGGTAAGTTTTTGAATAATCTAAAAGTACCTGTATCATCTGTTAGGAAAATTGCAGTGCAGGCATGTAGCTTTAAAAAAGACAGTCAAAATTGCATCTGAAAAGCAGGACAGAAAATTGTAACAGACGTTTTCTAGCTCTCTCATCAACTGGTCATTGAATTTTATGCGTAGATTAAGTCATGGAAGATTAAGACAGAAGCTTTGCTCAGAGTACCTACCAGGCAAACAAGAGCAAAACACAGCACTCCATTTACAATAGCACACTATATAAAAAGAGAAAAGCTGATTGACAAAGCAATCATCTTAAAAATGCCCCTGTAGACTATAAATATAACACTATTATATTTTATACCAGAGCTCTGTCATACGACAACAACCTTTAACTCAATCAGAATAATGGCAGGAGGGCCATAAGAATGATGAAGCCGTTCTAATGAAATGCAGACAAAGATTAAAAAGAATTAAAAGTGACAAGTAAAATCTATTAAAGGACAGCCTTTAGCTACTGTAATCAAAGGATTATTACTTATGGTGTCAATTAACAGCTGTGTGTCTATATTTTCATGCAACACAAAAGACTATGTCAAATGTAAAAAAAAAATCATTATTAATAAGATGCCTTTATTTTTAATTTATTTGGCTTGTGCATGTACATTGCAAGGCCTTCAAATGAATGGTGTACATAATTTTAGGAGCTGTAACACACAATTAACCACAGTGTTTCATGCTATCATTGCCCTTAAAATTGAGTCTTTCTGGAGAAGGAAAGTAATTACAAGTTGAGTCAATTGCAAATGTGTTAATCAATGCCTTTAACTTGTATCTAACATTAGAAACCCACACATGCAGAAGCATTCTACATGTTGTCCACGCATGGCCACTATTTTACCTCTACTTTGCCACAATATTTCACATAATGGGAGAATCCACCAATGTTAGATTTTGGGAATCACAAGGGCAAACTAGTTTGCAGTTCATTAACCTTCAAAATAATTGATGGTAGAAAATACAGCTTAAAAAAGAGAAAGAAAATGAAACATCTTACACAGAACAGGCAAACTTGTGCCTTTGTTTGGAAAAGAAAAAAGTGTTTCCCATGGGCAACAAGGCAGCATGGATTATTTTGCATGAACATAGAAAATTTAATTACAAAGTATTTTACAATTAGATAATGAATGCAATTAATGATATTAATAATGCTACTAAATGAGTGTGGAAGAAGTCACAGTAAAATTGCTTTCCTTCTTTTTTAGGTGTTTATAGTACCTGACCATTATCTATATTGTGTCTACTGTCTTTAACAAATTGTCTCTGCTTTGCGCTGCTTCCAAGCAGCTCTAAGTACTTTTAACATGTGAAAAATTAAGTCATAACTTCATGCATATATACCCATGTCCTTTTCTCAGACAAATTACCCCTATGGGTCAAGTTTCATTTTTTAGTCATTCATCCATATTTGTTCAGCACCAGAACTGTAACTAGATGAACAGCTGAGTTGCTTAAAGTTCTATTAATACTGGATTTCTGAAACAAGGAAAATAGTTGGTACTGTTCTGTAGAGACTAAGAGAGAAAATAAAGACATAACAACATGTTGAGTGCATCCATTTCAATCTACCCAGATGAAACAAGAATAAACTTGAACAAAACATCACCCAAAACCACATCTGCACCATCTAAATAAATCTCAGATTACTTTGTTCTCCCAGTACTTATAATTTTTTTACCCTTGCAATTCCAGGTTATATTAAGACAAATCGAAAAGATGCCTCAGCAATTCTGTTTGGAACACTAATGACATGTTTCTGACAGACATTTGGTTCCACTTTCCAGTTCTTGAATTTTCAGATGTTGTTACAGAATGCATACATTTGTGAGATACTTGAAAGTGTGAAAAAGATGGATGGGCCATCAAAGGTATAAATACAGAATTAAATTAATGAAAGATTTTAGTATTCCATTAGTGAAAGTGTGTGTTGCCAGTTTCTGTGACAAAGCAAATACTCAAATTTCATTTGCTAAATATTTCACTGATTACAGTAAAGCCAGTTCACTAGCAAGTATTGTTTTGCTGTTTAATACTATCAGGACTGGAACTTTACACGCAATAGGGGCATAAGGAAATGAGAAGTCTCCAGATGGTGCCTAGAAACCAACTCATGTCCTTTCTGTTGAATGCAAAAACACATCAGTCACTTCCATGTATGGGTGTCCTTAGGTAGATTCTAGCTTAGAAAAAATAATTATGCCATAAAGAGATATACAAAGTCTTTTTCAGGATCTTTTCAGGCAGCTGATGCATGTAGCAAAAAAATACTAAAATGTGAAAGGTTTCTCCATTCCAATGTGGGATGTGTGAATAATGCTTTAAAGACACTAATACCTCTTATCTTTAAGAAATTCATCTATTATATTCAAGAAACAAGTTCATAAATCAATAAATATATGCTTTTATCAAAATCTATAACCAAAACATAAAGTAATCAACTAAATCATGATTTCAGGTAATATATCTTGTAGATGTCTATGCCATCGTAAAACTTCCAATGTTATTGTGTGATGAGTATCATAGCCAAGAGATTTGTTAAGATTAGCAATCTAAAAGTCTGTGTAACAATTCTTGGACAGTATTTAATCTGTGAGGAGCAATAGATACAATAGAATACAGAAATAGAAAGCAACTTTTCCTACTGTTTCTTAATCTTTGCTCTCTACTAGACGACAATGATGGCACACCACTGCAAACCCAAGAAATGACAAAAGTTGTAAAATCAAAGTCTAGTCCTTAAGGCTATGAAGTGAGATGTCTAGAAACATTTATGACCAAAATTCCAGTGTTACAGCCCAGCAGCTCATTAGCTGCTAAATACGACATCATGAAAATAAAGCCCAAGAATAAGTCTATTAAATCTTTTCAAACTGATAATCTTCTGTATTTAATGCAGGAGGTAAAGAAAGGTCTTTACCAGATCAAATTATTAAAGATTTCTGGGTTTAAAACCATCTTTCTGAAATGTCTAAAATGCAGAGAAAGAGTCTATCAAATACTATTATAAATCAAGAAGATACCAAATGTATACAAGACTGAAAGTATTAAAACTTTCTAAATTTGAGACAAAGGTAGCAATAATTAAGCCAGTTATTCATCAGCATTTGCAAGAAGTTAGCTAGATGGCTACTTGGGTGATTTATAATGATCTCTGCAAAGTTGTCTGGATACTTTATTTTGTAAACAAAGTACTGTTTACCTCTTTCCACAATTGCCATGGATGTGTTTTTTAATTAACCACCTATGTAAAAGTTAAATGTAAGGTACATAAATTGCTATCCAAGGAATACTATCTCATAAGAACATCTGTTACGAAATTAGTGAGGATTTTTCAAGCATGATATTTTTTAAATTAATGAGAAATATTCATTCTTCTTGAACAAGTATTACTAAAAAAATCCTTAGGGTGGTCATTATACCATCCTTGCAAATCAAATAATGCAAAAATTTGCATTTGGCAGTAAAACAGTAGCTAGAAATATTTTCCTTTTGATTTAATAATTTGGATTTTCATCTGGAAATTACAAAGACTGCAAGTTTCTCAAGGGCTGATAGACTACTTTCAGAAGTATGCATAATCACATCAGTTGAAAGATTGATAGTTGCTACTGTCTGTGAGAGACATTTGAAAGAGCAAATATTTTCATTTGGTGCAAATTGGCTTGCTAAAGGAAAGATAGCAATATCATTTACACTATCCAAGGATTTTTTTTCAAATAGCACTATCTAAGTAATACTGTATTTTCCTTGTGAGAAATTATGTTTCTGGGACACAGGATAGGCTAGGGTTAAATCCTATAAATATGCTGCATTATGTAAGTCACAATATTAAATTTTAGGTAAATCAATAGTGTAAATGCTTCACCTGCCCTGTGTATTTGTAATTTAAAGAACTAGTGGAAGACACTATTTATTGGATTGAAACAGGTGATAGAATACTGCTTCTTTACATAGTATTTAACTGCAGGATGGAGGTTTGTCAGTTGAGAATTTCAGGAAAAGAATCTTCTTGATGCTAGAAATAATAGGTTTATTTTTGATAATATACTTAATAAAATTATTTCTATAAAATCAAAAAAAGCCTTTTAATCCTTACTATCTCCCAGCAAGCAAAAAAAAAAAAAAAAAAAAAAAAATCTAGCATTTCTATGAATTATTTTTTCTTCCTCTTTACCTAAGGAGTAAAAGGAATGAAGGAATAATATTTCTTCAGGAAAGATTCCTGAGGGAGTTCTGTCTTTTATTCTCACTTTAATCATCATCTGTATCTGATACTGTCAGTAGGCAATGCTATATTTCTTCCTGTTCTCCTCTGTATTATCTCCCAAATTCTCCATTCCTAGAGTTGTTCAAAGTGTTTTGCTTGCTCTGTTGCTTGCATAGGAGTTATTTTCTGTGGCTCACTGATTCCACCATATAGTGCGATGACCTTTGGAAAGATTTTTTTCCCCTTTGAGTCTATTCTCGCAGCTGCTTTACTGAGTCTTTTCAGACTGCCTAGAGGAGCTTGTTCATCAGCATTTAAGTCTCTGGAGACAATCCCAGTCAGCACAGTTCTGGTAAGAAACATGTCCCTTGGCTGAGAGATAGTGTTTCACAGACAAATATTACAGAGAATTTTTCCATACATTTCATAAAGCAAGTGGACAGGACAGTATCAAAGAAGTGTCTTCCAGTAGCTTCTGGAGATACTTCTGTAGAATGGAAAATCTTTGTAGCTTCTTCTTCTCATATGTAATGAGTCAACTTTCTAGCATCTCACACTTTCTTTCAAAACAGTGGTAAGGATAAGCTACAAGTTGTCTATCACTGATAATGTAATGTCTAATTGCACTGAAGTGTGGGATATAATGCAGAAATATATTATATAAATATAAAATATAATGTAGAAACCCTCTTGCCATGGGCAAGGATGCCTCACACTAGATCATGTCGCCCAAGACTCTGTCCAATCTGGCTTTGAACGCTGACAGCAATGAAGCATTTACCACGCCTCTGGGCAACCTGTTCCAACGCCTCGCCACTCTCAGTAAACAACTTCTTCCTTATCTCTAACCTGAACTTTCCCTGTTGAAGTTTAAACCCATTTCCCCTACTGTCCTATTGCTGCAAAATTAAAATGAAAAGACTCAAATTTTCCTTATTTGGCAATGCCAACATGTTTCAAATACAAAGAAAAAACTTATTCTACTCAGCGAGGCAATCTACAGGAGAACAATCTGCATGTAAAGTGTCAAAGTAGATTCATCTCAAACAACAAAGAATCAGACTGTACCTGGTCTGTATGTATATGCATGGAAGAAACATTTTGCATTATGGAGGACTTCTGCGAAAGGGGATTTCTCTCTTACTCAGTTTCAGTTAGTCACCATTCAGAAAGGAGCTGGGGACACCACTGAAGCTTGCAAGTAGAAGTCAGGGTATTGTGTGATACCATCATACTAGACAAGTTACTGGATGCTGCAGAATCTGCAGGCAGCAGTCACTCACACAGATGAAGTTCCTGGTGAATGACTGGATCACATGGATGTCAGCATGAGATCCTTCACTTGGAGTACCTTTCCTTCTTTCTGCCATATAATCTGACACAATGCTGACTGTCATACAAATCTCAGACTCCTCTGAAGTACTGTCATTTTTTTGCACAGAAGAAGTGAAAGCAAACCTATACTGATCTTTCACAAATTCTAGAAGTGTCCAATTTTGCTTCAGAAGAGATCTTCTTCCTGGTGTTTTCAGTCAATTCCAAGTGAAACAGATTAGGCTAAACAATTTTAAAACATTCTTCAGTGAAATAACACTAACATGTGAAGTCTTTAGGGAGAGGATGTGATGTCGTTGGTGTCTTTGACCTGTCTGTTAGATATCTAGGATGGAAAATATCTGTAAAACAGAATTCAACTGGCTGCACTGTCAGAATAATGTTCAAGGCAATTTTCTTAGCAGTAGGCAGCTATATAAACCTGAGAGGAATACCAGTGGAATTTTATTATTTACATTACAGAGAGACATTGAAGCTAGCTACATGTATGTTTGATCTGCAAGATCATGTGCTGTTCAGATGCAGCACTGCAAAAAATTGGCTATACTGATTCCAGATGCAGCTTCAGCCCAGAAGGAGCAAGTCTGATTTTCTGAAGTATGTAGTCTGCACTGAGGTGGTTCTATGTAGATTTAGTTAACTTTTCTATGCAGGAAATGATAGGAAGTACATTTAAAGAAACACTAAAACAATCAGATACACATTGCACTGAGCTCAAGCAAAGCTCACCAACTATATAGCTCAGTGCTGACTTCTGAAACCATAAACACACAAGTGGGGCTGCATGAGATCCACCCAAGTGTACTGAGGGAACAGATGGTACTGAGTAGATCCAACGGAAGTACTCACCAAGCAACTTTCCATCATTTATCAGCAGTCCTGGCTAACTGGGGAGGTCTCAGTTGACTGAATGTCAGCAAATGTGATGCCCATCTACAAGAGGGCTAGAAGAAGGATCCAGGGAAACACAGGCCTCAGTCAGATCTCAGTGCCTGAGAAGGTAATGGAGTAGATCAACTTGAGTGTCATTCCGCAGCATGTACAGGACAATCAGGTGATCAGGCCCAGTCAGTGTGGGTTTATGAAAGGTGGGTGCTGCTTGACTAACCTGATCTCCTTCTATGGTGAGGTGACTCAACGGACAAGCGAAATGTTGTGGATGTTGTTACTCAGACTTTAGTAAACCCTTTGACATCATTACCTGCAGCATTGTCCTGGAGAAACTGTCCGCTCATGGCTTGGTCAGACACAGTCTTTGCTGGGTAAAAAACTGGCTGGATGTCCACAGAGTGGTGGTGAATGGAAATAAATCCCATTGGTGAGAGGTCACAAGTGGTGTTCCCCAGGACTCAGTATTGGGACCAGTTCTTTAATATCTCTATCAATGATCTGGGAGACTAGTTTGAGTGCAGCCTCAGTAAGTTTTCAGATGACACCAAGTTGGGTGGGAGTGCTGGTCTGCTGGAGGGTAGGAAGGCTCTACAGGGGTATCTGGACAGGCTGCATCAATAGATGCATCAATAGACCAGTTGTATGAGATTCAACAAGCCTCAGTCCAAGGTCCCGCGCTTGGGTCACAACAACCCCATTCAACACTACAGGCTTGGGGAAGAGTGACTGGAAACTGCCCAGGGGAAAAAGGTCTGGAGGTGTTGGTCAACAGCTGGCTGGATATGAGCCAGCAGTGTGCCCAGGTGGTTAAGACCACATTTTTGTCTTCTTATGTTTCCATTTTGGACCCCTCACTACAATAAAGACATTGATGCGCTGGAGTATGTCCAAACAAGGGCAATGAAGCTGGTGAAGGCTCTAGAGCACAAGTCTTACACAGAACTGGTGAGGGAACTGGGGCTGTTTAGTCTGGAGAAAAAGAGGCCCAGGAGAGGCCTTATCACTATCTACAGCTACCTGAAATGAGGTTGTAGCAAGATGGGTGTCACTCTCTTCTGCCAAGTAATAAGTGATAGGAGAAGAGGAAATGGCCTCAAGTTGTGCCACGCAAGATTTAGACTGGTTATTAGGAAAAATTTCTTTATTTAAAGGATTGTCAGTCATTGGCACTGACTGCCCAGGGAAACGGTTGAGTCACCATCTCTGAAGGTATTTAAAAAATATGTAGATGAGGTGCTTCTGGCCATGGTTCAGTTCTGAACTTGGCAGCGCTAGGTTAATGGTCAGACTTGATGATCTTAAAGGTCTTTTCCAAGATACACGATTATATGTTTCTATGATTCTATGTTGGATTTGATTCCTGTGGAGCCATTTCAATTTCTCTGCACTATGCTCTCTGTGCTCCAGTGGTCAGGCTGCCTGCATAACTCAGCTCATACAATCAGTATTACCTGGCTTTCCCATTGAACAGTGTATATCACTCAGCTTGCTATTAACCTGGACAATAATCTAATGTAATGCAGTAAAACTGTAGGACCAATGGCTGTTTGGGGTTTTTTTTCAAAATGAAACTGAAGTATGCCCACAATCTTTATGTTTTAAGCTTCACACCAAACAGGAAAAGCCTGCAAGTGAGGGTGACCCCAATTCTTCTTGGAGAAACCAAAGTATTATCTGCACTTCTTTCATTTTCTATTCTTTAACAGTCCTATAGTGCTTATGACTTCCCCTACTGTACTAAGACACACTGCAAGGTAATGTTGAAATGCTGCCCTCATATCCCAAACACAAGACAGAAACTATCCCACAGGCACAGACAAGAAGAACTATTTTATCTTGTCCTAAGAGTCAGAAATACTGTATGCCTAAAAGCCTTCATGCAATACATATTAAAACATATGTTGAATTTTATCACACAACTGCACAGAGATATCTATTTCAGTTCGTTCAAGTTCCTTGCTGAACTGTAGCCCTAGTACTGCATCAGCCTGTTGAGGCTGAGGTAACTGAGGTCCAAACATATAACTTGTTCATTACATACATGGTCCATAACAGCCTATGATAGATAAAGCTTTGCAAAGGATCTTTTGGAGTCGTGATTTTTCTCTCCTGTGATGTTGCTTTTGGAAATACAATTCATTCTCCAGAAAATGAAATGCTTTGCACCACATTTCAGTTCTGTTATGCATTATTAAAGGTCTTCATATCTTCATTTATGTATTTTATATAATTCAGCCATTCTTTATGTTTCTTTCCATGAAACACACTTACACTGTCACCATCATCATCTCGGATAAACTGTGGTAATACTGAAAGGGTTAGCATGGAACAGGCAACAAGGAGTATCTTCATATTCAGGAAGATGCATGATTTTTCTGACCTAATATTACCCCACAAAGGTGTAGGTACACAAGTTAATATCCGTTTGGTCTCCCTTTACGCTTAAGAAAAAACATTCACTTGAGTGCCAAGACTGATTTCTGATGTGATTCGAACAAAGACTCCCTTGAGTACTTTCTCACCATCAAATACAGATACAGTAGATGAGATACTTAAAGAGAACTTTTAGATGGCTAAAGCCAAATTAAATAAATCCTTCCATAATTGAGTCCCTGAACATCTCAAGACATGAACCTTGCACTTTCACCTCACATTTGAATGTCTTCAGTAAAATCAAGGTGCCCAGCACTTTATGATGGCCCTTGAATTACTTTAGGTACACTGATAAGAGAACATATGGGAAATAGTAAGTAATTGTTAAGCTGGCAGAAAACACGTTCATATTATTCCAACTCCAATTTACTGGCCTTTTGCAGGTCATTTTTCTACTTAGCTTGGCAGTTCTTATAGAACTGTGCGTCTGAACTTTCTGATAACAATTTTTTTGACTTTTAAAACACTGAATATTTTCTGGCTGGAATAGCCAATATTATGTGCAAATACTCCAACACTGACTTTTCCATGCCTTCTTGCATTTTTTTTAGTTATGCTCATAGAATTGTTACAAGTCCCTGGAATGCACAAACCCTGTATATTCTTGTTGGGCATCTGATATTGAGTGTAATTTCGTAGTAAGGAGATTAGTTTTCTCAGCTTCCACCAAGCTCAGTGCCATAATCCATAAGAGAAGAATGACAAGAAATAACAGAAGGTTCAGCAATGGCCTGTCAAACACCAATCACATCAGCAATTTTGAACTGCACTTCCAGAGAGACTCAGGAGTTAAATGCATCAAGAGCATATTTTTGACTAACACAATATTGCTTTACTGTTTTGCTGACAGGAAAAGATTCTGGCAGCTCTCTGGCATAAAAGGTTTTAGTTATGATGTCTTCTTGAAAGTTCATTTGCAGCAGCTCTTTCTCTGTCACTAATAGCTATCCAGTGTAAAACTGGTAGCTAGTATTTATTCTCTGATGACAGAAAGGTGGCACACTCTTTTACACCAAAGTAAACCTCAAAGCAAACTGCATTATAAAACTCATATCTTTGCAGATGCTGGTGGAAATTCTTAGATAAAACAGAGATGAGTGGGTAGGAAACCAGCCATTATGATTGTACCAGAAGCAATTACATAGCTAGAGAGACAGCATGAGGGAAGAGTCAGGGTTCTACATAGACTGGGGACTCCCAGGGGCCAGTGACACACTGGGCAATGAGCTGGGTTTTGGCCCCAGGTGGGGCCATGGCAGGATGTGGCCCCAGAACTGAGCCCAGCTTGGAGGTCCAGTGCATGACTGTGGGGAGCTGCAAGCTGGTGCAGACAGGTGTAGAGTAGGGAGGGATGGCCCTGGGGGGTGAAATGTGGCCTGGGGCCATGGACGGGGTGTGGGGAGACCCTGGAGGAGGCCAGAGACCTCAGCATCTTGGTGTCCTCAGAGCCTGGACAGGAAGAACCAGTTGAATACCCAGTCTTGTTGGACATTTTCACAAAAGACTGTGGCACAAAAGGTCACAGTGTGAAATTTGGAAGCTTACCGTTCATATGCAACAGGTACAAACATATATGCATATCATATGCAGCATATATCCAAATGGCATAGTTGGATCATCCTGAGGCTTGGGAGGGCTGGAAATGGGATCAAAACCAAAAGCTGCTGTGCTAAAAACCAGCTTAGGACCAATGGAGAAAGATAAAGGCCTGAGTTTAGTAATAGTCACAAATTGTGTTTGAGTCACCAGTTTGGGTACGAAAACATAAAAAGAAAAAAAAGAAACATGCAAAAATTTTCAGCTGACCTAATTACACAATGCATAACTGTACATTGGTGAGCTCACCTGGACCGGAAGCCAGGGTCTGCCAGCCTCGAGGCATTTCACTGGAATGTAGCATTAAATTTTGCTGTTTCAGTTCCCACAAGGAAGAAAATGAAGTAGGTAGTACCGCATTGCAAAGTGGTAGCTGAGAGTCATTATGACTTCTCTCTATATCACCAGGTAAGGTAAGAACTATTTGAACTAAAGGGCAATGCTAGAAGACTACTAAATGGGTATAAACTTGTTGTGGAGGAAAAAAAAAAATAGATATTAATGCTAAGAAGCCTTATTTTAGGATAGAAAAAATGACAGAACAATCAATTAATAGCAGTGTGAGAAAAACCCCTCCTGTTTAAGTTGAAGAGGTTTATAGACTGGGTTACACAACATCAACAGAGGCTCTGGGAGAACACAGTGTTTCAGTGAGAAGACAGTGTTCCAAGTGCATCCAGTTCCAAGCCATCCCACGACACAGGGCTGCTGTGCATTATTACCTCTTTGGGAGTTGCTAGAGCAATGCTAAAATGAAAAGATGTTGTACAACTCTCAGATATATTAAAAAGTGCTAGCAGAAAAAAACTTTCAGACATGACTTGAAAAATAAAAGATGAGCAATATTGTTGAAGAAATCATGCTTTTTGCAAAGAGGGATCATTAGTATGCATAAATTACACTGGAACTTTGTGATACATTTGATATCCCATCAAGAATTCATAGGGCAGAGACCAAACCAGAATAAAGAAATTATCTTGTCCACCTCTGGTTTTCAAAAAGAAGGCCAGCTATGCTTGAAATAATTTTTCTAATGATTCAGATTTGCTATATTGAGTTACTGAGGCACAGATTTTGACTTTTTGGTCTCTGGTTCGGGGTAGTGTCTTCTGCACATCATTTTATTACTGAACTTCAAATGAACAACTGAAGTAGTTTAAAACTTGCTCATTTATTGTACTAAGAAATATAAATGATATTGGATTTTCTTTTGGAAGTTATTTTTCTCAATAAAAATAGACTCACTTTAGGATCCTGAGATCATCTTAAAAATAATTATGAATATTTCCATTTACCTTAGATACTTATTTCCATCATTTTGATTTACACTCATCTTAGCAACTTTATAATTCTAGTGTACAGTGAAAGATTTTCATCAGTGTAAAGAAAAATGGTTTTTAATACTGGAGATCTTCAAAGGTGAAAGTACTTCTAAAAAGGCAGTCTTAAAAACTCAAGTGCCTTTATCTTGATCTATTATCTTCGCGGGAACTACGCACAAAAGAATGGATGGCACGATCTGACCAGGGTCAGGGAGTCGTAAGTCTTTTCTCTCTCTATGCAACTTCTCCAAGACTAAATGATCTTTTATTTTGTTAAAAATAGACCCATCTTTTGGATTTTAGATGTCTAACAATTTCAACTTCTCCCTTGTGCCATTGTGGTGCTACTGGTTCCTTTTACTGCTTGAATTTTAGGAACCATTCCAATACTTTCAACTTTTTTAAAACTGGATCGCTTATAAGAGTACAACATAATTTGGTTTCACATTTAACCAAGAATGCAACTCCCAGATTTTAATCTCTCTCTCCCTGTACCCTCCCTTCCATGATTCTTCTGCCCACAGAAGAGTTCCATTTAACTAATGCCCTACCATCTATATTTTCCCCAGTAATTTGCCCTATTAACCTTCACTTATTTGGTGCTAACTAAAATAAACTACTGAAAAATAAAAAAATCTGGCACTCTTAATATTTAAGTTTTAATGCATGAATTAATTATGTCTTTTGATCACAGCCACTTCTGTGAGCTTCATTTTATTTCTTATATTAGAGCAGAGAAATATTGCTCTCACCAGAATACATGAGAGAAATTCAAGTATAATAATAGCAAGAATATGAGTTCTGAAGGCTTGGGAATATTCCTGACCATATCAAAATTATGTAGCAATTTATAAAAAATCACCTAATTATACAGTCCCAAGCCAATATTTTATGGAAAAATTGACATTTTGCTTGCTATTTTCAATTTAGAATGGAAGCATTCATTTTTATGTTACACTCACCTTTTAAACAGCTTCATTAGGTTATTTTAATCCAAGCAGTTTTGTTAATACTCATAAAATATACAATTGTAGCTTCCTTCTGCTTAAGCTGATGACTTTTTTCTTTCTCTCTAATAATGGCTCATAAGTTGGGCAAACATTTATTGTTACAATTTATTAAAACCCACAGAAAATTCACACTTGATTAAGTAAATCTTCTTAACTGCAACAGCAGAATGAAAATATCTCTACATCATTAATTACCTGTTAATTCTAAAAAAAGGAATACTAATAACTTGCTATACTGAAAAAAGAATAAAAACATTATTTTCCCCAAGAATAACTGAGCCATCACCACTTCACAGGACAACACTGACAATGAAGTGGTTTGATGGAGTAAGCTGCTGAGCGAGCTGCATTCATTCCTCCTGACCTGTCTCCAGGGTATTTCTCAACAACTCTGACGATGGCTTTCTTGTGCACCACCTTCAAGTGATGCCCTGTGTGCTTACAGGGCCCCACAATCCCACTGCCTTGTAGGACTCTTGACTTAAATAAACTTCACTCTTGGGCTTGCAGAGCAGGTTGAGAAAGAACAGTATCTGACTCTTTGTGGCAATTTTAGGAGAGACAAAAAGTAGCCAGAGATTTTCATGCAGAAGAAGGATTTAACTTCTGCAGATTCTTTCACAGACATATGGCACTTCATCTTCTTATCAACCTTGAGTAACACAAGCTGCATTTATTAGTGGCTAAGACTCCTGTATGCATATCTTAAAAATGACCCTCATTTTCCTTCAAGACATTCAATTGTTCCTTGTTTTCCCTATTAGTATGCCCCAGTGAACACCAGCATTCATCACTGGAAATGTCAGACATAACCGAGAATTCCTTCAAAGCCATTTTATTACATGCACAAAAAAAAAAGAAAATGAGATTTTATGTAGCTTCAGTTTTCTTCAATCTGCCCTTGATTTATGGTAGAGTTGTCTTTGATTCCTTCATTTGAGTTTTGAATTAATACCTGCTATGTGAAGAGTTCACAATATTATGTACATGTAGATATGTACAGATATTCCGTCACGCTATTAAAGGGAATTAATAAACAATGAAAAAATACACTGTCATTTCACACTGAAAATCTCAGTACATAATCAAAACTGACTTCATGTATGCTGCGTATTTTGTTAATTAGCTTCCTTCTGGCACCTCTGAAGTAAAAATCAATTTTTCCTCCTTGTAATAAGTAACATTTAAAATTTGCTAGTACTGTGATAAAATGCATTTTGAGGTATTTTTATGGAGTACCAAATTAAATGTTTCAATTAGAGCTTCAGTGAACTATTCAGCAAAGATGAGAATGAACCCCTGTAGGCCAACCTAAAAAAAAAATCTCCAGGCCTATATTTTCATGCACTCTATAAAGATCTGTCAGACTTGCAATTAAAATAATTTGTTTTTCTAAATGAACTGAGAGATATCACATCTCTTTTGCTCAATTACTCCCGTTTCTACTACTTTTTCTCCTATATTCTTGTGCCTGTGTGACTCTGGAGCAAAAAGTAATGTGAGACTTTGGAGAGTGTAAGGCTGGGAGTTAGGATCTATAAGCTCCAACTTCAGAAAATGGAGCTGAAAAGTTCATTTTTTTTGTTATCCCTGCTTTCCAAACAGGAAAAACCCTCTAACATCTGTCAGCTGGATATATCTCTAGACTTTCTGCTATTAGCAAGGATCCTCTGGGCTCTGCCATAAGACACTTACCCCAACACTACTGTTTCTTGCCCTGTCTCTTTTTCTTTGGTTTTTAGGCTTGTCATCAGCTTCTTGAAGCCTTTTTTATATGCTCTTGTTTGGAGTTTTACATGTCTGCAAAAGTAGAGCTTTTAACACTGCAAGTCTTGTGAGAGAGTATTTATTATTCTGACTTTGTTTAGCAGAGTAGGCAGGGAATATTCCAGGCTAAAATGGATGGTTCCTGTGAAAGTCATAATCAATTTGATATTAATACAGCCACAAAAATTTGGTGGTGGTGGCTTTGGATGGTTTGGTTTGGTTTTTATAGAAGGTGTGCATCATCATACTCAAAACTGAAACTTACAACACTTTTGCTTCTCTCAGTCATACATGACTCAATCTCATGAGCCTTCAGAAACATAAAGTAGAACCCTTTTTTAAAGTAACTATTCCTTTGGACAAATTATCCCAAGATGAGAAGCTTCCACAATGCAACAAGGAGAAAAATATTATCAGCATTTCTGTCCAAAGTACTACAGTTTTAATTAGCTTTATTAGGACTTGAGCAAAATAGAGCCTCCAGATGGGACATTTCTGTCTCAGATGACTCAGTGACACAAGTTCAGATCTGCTAGCCAGCAATGAGTATCAAGCTCATCGTTCTGTTGGTAGGATGTGTATTTGAAAGGCTGCAAATTTGACCATTTATTGATCATTTTTAGGGGTATTCTTTTATAAGATCAGCTTTAGGTGGGGTTTTGGGTGTTTTATTTTAATTATGGCTTACATTTATCATATACTACACAAGCATTCAGACACACACAACTCATGGAATTCACAGGACCCTAGCATATATTCACACTTAAAGATGTGCTTCATTGAGTGAGTGGCTGCATGGCACTTGGCTGCTGACTGGATTTAAACCACAACCATGTCCTGAAAGGCGAGAGTAGAAGAACCAAAAGAAAAAAAAAGAAGCAAGAGGCAGAGGGTCAATTTACTGTTCATTTCCTCTCCACTTATAAGGGCACTTTCTAAAGCTACTATGGAAAAATCAAAGGTGTACACAACTTGAATACTCATGAGGTCAATAAAACATTCATCAGCTTTTAGAAGACATTCAAGTGACATTGTAGAAAAAGAAATTCTTACGAATGAAATGGTATTGAACTAAACTGGTATCCTTCATAATGGTCTTTGAAAGATTCTGACCTAGACACATCACAAAGCAAATCAGTCATGAGGACAAAACATGGTAATAAACACAAAACATAGCCTAAATACAAACAACGCACCCAGAATAAACACCAACATAGTTGTTAGACAAATAACACTCTACCATGTAACATTTTTGACACTGACTAATGCTTTCTTTTTGCCTGGATAGCTCATAGGCACTCTCTAAGAAATTACTCTTTAGAGGGACTCAAGCAGCAAATAAACTTCAATTGAGTGCACTTAGCTCCCAAGAAGAACTGTACTAGAAATAAAACCAAACATTACTTAAATATCTAATCAGATAGATATCCACTATATGTGCACTTCAATGTTAAACTGACTACATCATATATACAATACATATCCTGTTTACCCTGTATGAAAATGGTAATGTGCTGTTTTAATACAGGCATTTAATTTACACAGTAGAAAATACACAGAAGAAACAATTTTCCACTTTGATGATATGGTGAGATCAATTCCATTCTTTTGTGGTCCAGGCAACTGCACTAATCTTGAGAATGCCTTAGTCATTCTCTCTCTTAAGTCTAGGATTTAATTAACAAAAATAATTACATTTATGTTCTATCAGTATTACCTTATGTTAACAGAAGAGCTGATATATTTTCCAAGAAAGTACTATTTTCATTGCAAACTTTCTAAATAAAATGCTGCTAAAAATATGGCTAAAATCACTGTTAATCATAAATGTAACTAAAAGGGTGTCACAAGGTTAGGAACACCAATAAACTATGTGTCATTGCAAACATCACATTGAAAATGCTTTCAGGATTTAATTCTGAAGATTTATATATCACTTGACTTATATCTTCTATTTCAATGTCTGTGTATATCTCCTAAGAAATAATCATTATAAAACTTGAATATTGCTCCTAAAAACAATAGAGGATTTTGTTTTTCCTAATAGCACAATTGGTTTCGTAGACAGGAAATTAGAAACAGCACCCTTAGGAGTATTTTTGAACTACAATGAAATGGAATAAAACTTTTCATTGCTGTTGACAGAACCTAATAAAATGTTTCACAGTAAATTGTCTTTGTTGCATATGTACATAAAATTAATTATGCAAATAATTTCTCTATGGATAATTATGACAATAATCATACTTGTGCCCTTTTTTTTTTCTTCACACAGGTAAGCATTTTCCAGAAGTGGTGTCAAATAAAGCTCTGTGATTTTACCTACATGAAAATGAAAAAGCTACCAAAATCCATGCTGTGAACCTTTTCATGCAAAGAGTAGCCCACAGTAGATCCCAGGCTTCATGTAATGGCCTAGTCTATCACAGAATGGCTGATGCCAGGACGCTCCCCTGAAGATCATCCAATTTAATGCTCTGCTCTGACCAGGGTCAGCTGTAGCAGGATATTCAGGGCTGTATTCAGTCAGGTTTTCAGTATGTCCAAGGATGGAGAGTCAACAGCACTGCTGAACATCCTGTGTCAGTACTCAGCTATCATCACAGTGAAAAAAGTGTTTCCTGTTATTCGAAAGGAACCTCCCGTGTTTCAGTTTGTGCCCATTGCCTCTCATCCTATCACTGGGCACCACTGAAAAGAACCTGGCTCCTTCTTCTTTGTACCCTCCCTTCAGGTATTTAAATACATCGATCAGATTCCTCCTCAATCTTCTCCAGGCTGAACTGCCCCAGCTCTATCAGCCTTTCCTCATGGGAAAGATGTTCCAGACTCTTCATCATCTTCACAATCCTTCATTGGACTCTCTCCAATATGTCCATGTCTCTTTTGTACTAAGGAACGCAGAACTGGACACAGTACTCCTAGTGTGTCTTCACCAGTGCTAAGTGGAGAGGAAGGATCACATCCCTTACCTGCTGGCAATACTTTGTCTAATGCAGCCCAAGACACCATAGTCTGCTTTTGCTGCAAGAGAAGCTGCTGGCTTATGTTCAACATAGTGTTCATCAGGAACCCCAGGTCCTTTTTTGCAAAGCTGCTTTCCAGCTGGGTAGTCCCCAGCCTATGTTGGCAACTGAGGTATTTCTGCCCAAGGTATAGGAATTTGCACTTTCCTTTGTTGAACTTAATGAAGTTGATGACTTGTACATGTCCAATTTATTTTATATTCCCTAGTCTGGTCCTCCCTCTCTTCCTCCAAGTCTTCCTTGCTCCAGACTTTTCCATTGCTCTCAGGGGCCTGGAACTTCTGATGGCCTTTTCCACATCCTTTGCCACTAGGACCCCATTCCCATTCAGTGGAAGACCCATATTTTTTCCTAGCCTTCCCTTTGCTTACAATACACCTGAAGAAGCTTTTCTTGTTGCCTGTGACATCTCTTGCCAAGATTCAGCTCCAGGTGGGCTTTGCCTTTTCTAACCCCATTCCTGCATGCCTGGGCAGTGTCTCTGTCCTCTGGCTGATCTGATCCTGCTACCACTTTTGCGTGATTCCTTTCTACTTTTCAGTTTAGTGAGAAGCTCCTTATTCAAACCTGCAGGCTCTCTGAAACTTTGCTGGGCTTCTTGCTTGATTACTCTTGAGCTTGAATGGTCTATACTTGTCCCTCAGCACCAGACCAACTCACTTCTTAAGCATATGAAAAGAAACCTTGTGTAGATGGTGTTGCAAGCACACAGTCTCATGAAGAACACAATTCTCTATCAAACAGCTCAGGTCACCAAGGACAGAAATTATATGCCCTTTTTTCCTGGGAAGACCATCTCATATCCCTTCCTTTAAATCCTCCAAACTATAACACCTGGGTCAGGGCAATCCCATGCACAGCTACACGTTGGGCAGAGAAGAGATTCAGCGCAGCCCTGCAGAGAAGGACTTGGGGGTGTTAAGTCGAGGAGAAAATGAACATGAGCCAGCTTCAGTGTGTGCTCTTGCAGCCCAGAAACCAACTGCATCTTGGGCTGCATCAAAAGGAGTATGACCAGCAGGTCAAAAGAGGTGATCCTGCCCCTCTACTCTGCTCTCCTGAGACCTCACTTGGAGTATTGTGTACAGTTCTGGTGACCTCAACATAAAAAGGACATGGAACTGCTGGAGCAAGTCCAGAGGAGGGCCACGAGGATGATCAGGGGACTGGAGCACCTCCCATATGAAGATAGGGTGAGAAAGTTGGGGCTGTTTGGCCTGGAAAAGAGAAGGCTGAGTGGAGACCACATAGCAGCCTTTCAATATCTAAAGGGGGCATACAGGAATACCAGAGAGGGACTCTTCATGAGGGACTGCAGTGGTAGGAAAAGGGGTAATGGGTTCAAACTTGAACAGGGGAAGTTCAGGTTAGATACAAGGAAAATGTTCTTTACTGTAAGGGTGTTGAGGCACTGGAATGGGTTGCCCAGGGAAGTTGTGAATGCGCCATCACTGGCAGTGTTCAAGGCCAGGGTAGACAGAGCCTTGGGTGACATGGCCTAGTGTGAGGCGTAGAAGCCCATGGCGGGGGGGTGGAACTGGATGATCTTAAGGTCCTTGCCAACTCAAGTCATTCAATGATCCTATGAAACACAAATGGCTTCAATATGCTGCCATTCCAGACACTGTTCATAGATTTTCCTGTGTCTCTTACACTCATTTTAAATGACAGCAAAGAAGGGAAGGAACAAACCGGATATCTAATGAAATACATCTCTCACAATGATGGAAGTTTAGCTTTCTGCATTCCCCCACCTGCTGTCTTTGCTTATTGTCATCCCCTGCTGTATTATGTGTAATTTAGATTGCATGCTCCTTGAGGTAAGGACCTGTCAGTTTTTATTTGTCTCTACAATGCCATACACACCTATTACACTATAGAAATAATTAATACTAACAATTTATGACAGAGTACATTGTTACAAATCATCACATATTGTGTGCACTTATGTAAGACAAGAACAGATTTTCTAATACAAGTGGAATAACACGCTCTGTTTCTTGAAAGTTGACTTCATAATGTTCTTTGTATAAACATGGTTACCTGAAGAAATGCTAATGCTTCCAAAAATGTATGTTTTTTCCAACTTTATTATTAAAAATATTAACATTTCCTACAAAAAAAAAAAAAAATGCCGTTTTCTTTATGCCCTAAGACTATCACAGTTAAACCAACTCTGCTAAAACGAAGGTTCTACTGTTATTGTTGTGGCACATAACACAGATTTTCCACAAAAAATTTACATAACAGGACAGAAGGAACGCATTAATTGCTTGATGTATGCAGACAGAAACCAAAAACCAGTAGTCTTAAATCTCTATTCTGCTGTAGATTAATTCCCCACAAAGCAAAGCTTTTCATGTACTTTAGCGTAAGAACAGTATCACCTTATCCTCTGAGGAGTTCAAAGAAGTTACTGGTTATTTTCTGTATAAAGAGAAGATACTGAGTTACTCTTGTATCTAGGATACTTTTACATCTACACTTTAGAGATTTGGAAGAATCTGAAGTCATCACACTGACTGTATAACGAAATATCTCAGTATCTCCTTTTGCAGTCAATATATTTACCTGCTGTTCTAGAAAAATGAGAAGTATTTAGAATTTTACTTTGTTAGCTACAGATACGTTAAAGAAATATCTAGGCTAAGGAAGCCCTGGTTTGCCATTTCTCAAAGAGGAGTTTGTGAAGGGAGGATTCCCCAGCACAGCAAAAACGGATGTGACAAAATCTTCCTTTCACAAACACTGTGCAGACATCTAAACAGGAAGACCTCTGAATTAAAAGAACTCCAAAATTAAGCTGCTTAGATGGAGACTGCATTTTTCCAGAGAACCCAAACAAAAATGCAAGATACATCTTCAGTTTCTTTTCTGTCAACCTACATATTTTATGCACTTTCAGATAAAAAAACCAAAGGTGTTTTCAGAATCACTGCATAAAGCTTCACTACCATGTACCTATACATCTTACAACTGTTGCACATCCCTGAAGAGTTAAAAATAAATAAATGGATCGCATGTTTAAAATGCTGCAGAGGAAACTCTGACAAATCCAGACAAAGCATCAATTTTAAGCATTTTTAGAAAATCCTTTTTTTGTGCATTTTTTGTGAACAGTCAACAGGTTTGCTTTTATAAATGTTTCCATTATGTAAAATTCAGAGTTTGCTACTGATGGCACGTGGTGTGGCTTCCTTGGTTTGATCTCTTGGATCTAGCACAACAATACTTTCACATATTTCAATACTCTTCATAACCTCTTTGTAACACCAATAAAAATTAATAGTATTGATCTTTATGAAGTACTTTGACTTCCGCAAAGGCATGAAGATTTTTCTCTACAGTAGTCCCATGTATTGCTTGTACACCACTAAAAGGAGATTTATTTTAGCTTCTTCACATGAGCTGAATTTCATACCAAATTAATTTTATTAACTTGTAACATTAATTTTATTTCTTGTTTAAATGAAATTTAATGTCTCTCCTTTCTGTGGCATTGACTGTAACAACTTCAGTCACACAAACTGTACTCCACTGTGTTTTGCTTTGGGAATGACCATATTTGCATTTTAGCTACTCAGCAACTGCTTGCAAACCTCTAAACAGCAACATACCTAATACATTATTGATCTTTGATTGGGAAAAACCTTATCAAAAAGCTTAAATGAATCAGTGTCATCTTCACTAGCACTTGTTTACATTTTTTCTTTTTTGTGCAGCTTCACTTGCTTAATTTATTTATTTATTCTTTTTTTTTTTTGTGAAGTTGATCACTGTACATGTCATAGAATCACAGAACTACAGAACAGTTAGGGTTGGAAAGGACCTTAAGATCATCTGGTTCCAAAACCCTTGGCTGAAAATGTGGAGAAGAAACAACAAGAGACCTGTATGGAAATTGCAATCTTCAAGGAGAACCTTAGGAAAAACAGATGTCTTGTTATGCAGAGCAAATCACTCTCTTCACCTCTGTCAAGACTTGCTCCCAAAAAGGAGGAGAAAACTCCTTTTTGGAAGTAGGTCTTGACACCCTTCCCTCTCTTTCCATCTCCTTTCTGCTCTATTCTGCTCACACTCCTGCTCCCTCTCCTCTACTTTTTGACCTTTCAGGAGCCACAGGTTCTTGTAATTGCAGAAATCTTTTAAATTTACCTTTTTTTAAGAGCTCAAGTCTGACATATCCATGCTTTACAGCCTTAATTGTCACAATTTTATATGCTATTTTAAAATTGAAAGTTTTATTGAAAGTATTTTTAAAAATGGTTTGGTCTTTCTTATGAAGTGTAGCAATTAGTGGCATCTTTCAAATAGGGCTTTTATTATTTACTTGGGAGACAAACAGGTGTTTTAAGGAAGTTTCACAAAAAAAAACACAGTTCAGAAGTGAGAGGTATATGCAGGTGGTTTTAAGACCAGAGCACAGACTGCATGAATACTGAAGACACATAAACATGTAAGCACTGTTGAAATGTCTTCTTACCAATCAGGATTTGTTTATGACTCGCCCTGAAAGAATGGAGAAGAAAAAAAAGCAGTGTCCTGGATACAAAAAAAACAGAAAGTAGCATGTACATTATAAATATCAGATTTTACCCACATACAAGGAAAACTAAAGTAAGCAATATCTTTTTGCTGAAACAGGGAAACATCAGTGACATTTACACGTCTCTTCTAACTGCAATCCCGGCTGCCATTTGGACAGAGCCACGTCTGGACAAGGTAGGTGCTCAGTCATACATACAAACATTCATAAACAAATTAGGATGGGAACCGGACACTTTACTCAAACTGCAGTAAAGTGAGATATCTGCACAAGGACTACCAATGTATACTACATTAAATATGCTAGGAACATTCTCTGGCACTAAAACTAACTGGCTTGAAACAGCCCATACCCATCCTATTAACTATCTTGTTCTCCAAGACAGAGACAACCTAGTCTCCTCCTTCCAATAAACCTCCAAACATGCTGAGGAAATAAACGCAAGCTGGCCTGGGCCCAAATGTGTGCCAGGATTCATTCTAAAATTTAGTAGCAGAGATGATTTTAATCTAGTGCCTGTGGGTATCTCCTGACACTATTTTCTGTACTGATACAAACACAGCCAAAATGTCTGGTTTATATTTCTCAGGTCTTCTGTGCAAATAGCTATAAATTCTTTTAGATGAAGCGACTGGAAATTGGACGTTGAAATTTTTTTTACATACATTTCAAGAATACTGCAATAAAGAAATAGGCTCCTGAGTAGAGAATGTTAGCCTAATAATAATAGCTCTGGGTTTTATGTCCTCCACAGAATACTTAGAAATAGTCCTTAGACCTAGTAGTCCGCATGTCAGAAACTGAAAAGCACTGCTTCAAAATAATCTGGCACTAGCATACAGACTGATGAGAAAGGAATGATACATTCCTTTTATGAGAGAGGATTAACTGGAAAACTACTGTACATGTTCATCAGTTACCCAAACAAGGATTCACAATTGAAGTAATGACTTGATGCTGCTTTGATGCTATGCCATACTTTAGAAAATGTCTAGCTGTAAAAAATATGGCAAGAAGCTGGCTTTGCTTTCACATGCAAAACAAACAGAAGTGCTAGACAGCGAAAGTTTCTCATTTACAAACAAAGGACGACACAATTTCCTTGTTATAACCATAGCTATAACCTCCTTCTAAACAGAATAAAATTGCAGGCAGTGGTAGTTAGGTTTTATTTATTTATTTTTAAATCAGGTTTCTGCTCTTTAGCAGGAGCTAAGTTTAACCTTTTTCAAAACCTGCACACAAAATGGACTGTTTCATAGCTGCCTGTCTGAAAGGCAAAACCCAAGGAAAACTTAATGCAAATTTTTGTGAAGGAAAGAAGCAGAAGACACAGCAACATGTAGGCTTTCTTCACTGACATTTGTGTAGCTAGACCAACATCAGTGCTGTTTAATTATATATTTCTCATTAATACGAGGCCTGAACTTAACACCTTTGGACCCTGAACTTACTACGGTCAAAGATAGGAACTGAACTTCAAAATTCAATACTCTGATGCACCGTAATTAACAGCCTTAAATTAAATGTGTTTCTCCCACTTTACCTCCTAAGCAAGACATCCATGGAGCTGGGAAACATCCTGTTTCATTGATGAGTATCAAAATTAGGAGGTGCATTTAGCCCTCAGAAATTAAGTGGCTCTAAAAATCTTTGCTTATTCATATTCTATAGCTGTTTCTGAAATTTCAGCAATGCATTTGCACTCATCTTCATGCGAACCACGCTGCTCCTTAGGACAAGCAAGACTGAGCCTTTGACCAACAGCAGGTTGTTTTATATGCTAAAATGCTTGGCTTGAATGACTTGTGCATTTTTTTTCCAGGCAGATTTGTAGGGATGACAGAGTGAAAGGGCTGGCCCTTTTCTGGGAACTGCTTGGACAAAAATACCATATATATTCATCTTTTCTACCTGCCACAGATCCTCCTGTCAGAAAGGAGAGATGCTGGTGTGGGGTGCTGTTAGGTACAGAAGTATTCTTAAAGGCTTCACTTTAGCATCTTAAAAGTATCACTGCCATGTACGAAAAATATGTTATAATCTTTGTGTGTGTGTGTGTACAGAGACATAGCAATCATAGCACTTAGTTTCACATTTGTTCACTCAAACTGTATTAAACTACAGCATTTGATTGTGACACCCCAAGACTTGGCTTACTCCTTCGCAGGAGGCAGAATGCCCTGGAATAGCAGGGACCAGCAGCGCAGATGTTCAAACAACCCTGCTCTGTGCTGAACACTGCAGCACAGCAAACAAAATTGGATAAGCCAGGGATTTGAGGTTTAGCCCAACTGTTTATTAAGCAGTTGAACATGAGGTGTCAAAAGATTAACGCTGTGGTATTCTCATGCACTTTTGCACCTTGCTGAAATACACAGGCTTCACCCCATTACAGAAAGCAGAGTAAAAAAAAGGGAAAAAAATAAAGAAAAAAAAACCCAAACCCCCTGACCTTATGGAAATGAGCACAGCATATCACCTGTGTCCGCTTCATGTTGCTCTTTCCAGAAGATATATAGACTTATACATGGAGAAAGACTCTTTCAGTACAGAATCCCCAGCTGGGTTATTACCCCTCAGAGTTGATGGTATGTGTCACTCTAGCCTCAGGAATCTACTGAACCTTTCATAAGGTCATAAGGGAGATTTTTGTGGAAGAATAAAATGTTAAGGTCCAGGTTGCCTTTAGTACATATTGACTACTAATGGAGCATTCCAGGTGCTGTACATTTGGCCTCACCTCTGGCAATGTCACATGCCTCAGAACAGCAATTCACACAGAGCAGGTGTAACAAAACCTTGCACAGAGTACTGATGTGGCTGCTTGACTGCAGTTCATGGGGCCACACATCACTACCTTTTCTACATGCCACAGGTGGGTGCTTTGCCACATCTTGGACTGCAGCAGCAGGATTCTCTGGTCAAGAAAATCCATACAAAAGGCATTTGTTGACTTTGAATTTCTTCTTTTAACATCTATACCAAGATCGATCTTCAATATTTGGTATTACACAAGCTCTCATTTACCCAGGTATAAATCTAAAGCACACAATCCCTCACTTTCAACAGCGTGATTCAGACCCTGAATTTCTTTAGAAGGTGTTGTTAGTTCCTTTTTGAAACATTATTAACTAAACCTCTAATAGATAAACTAAATTATATAAACACTAACTGCAAAAATGTATTTATTTTTATATATATGGGGTTTTCTTCTCTGCATAATTAGTTTTTTCTTTAAGGGAAGCATTTAATAATAGACCTGTGAAAAGCGACTGGTTAGGGTTTAATACAGAGATAATTTCCTATCAAATCTCACATAAAGTCAGTAGCAATTAAACGGAATGTAAGAGTTCTGAAAACAATTCCTCAGTTTGTACAAATATTTACCACTTTTTTTGTTTGTCTCCGTTGAGGAAAATAAGTGACCTTAAAAAAGAGGAAAACCAGCTCAGGAACAATTTGAAGATCTTAACCTATAGCTCAGATCCACAAGACACTTTGACACCTGTACCCCACTGATTTAAGTTGAACTTCTGTGTGAAAATATCTTTATACATACTTTGTGTCTTCCTACATAAAAATGTTTTGTTATTGTGGAGGTATTCCCCACAGGTTTGAAGTCTGTGACATACTGTGGAACCAAAAGAAGCAGGCAGTTCTTGTCCTGATCACATCTGGTACGGCTCTATTAGTTTCAGTGGAACTTCAATGACTTAATATTTCCTGGACTTTTCCCTATAAGAAGCACTAAAGATCAGAAAAAAAACATTTAGATTCTATTAAAAAGACAGCAATGGTATTAATAAATTCAACTAATACAGAGCTGTTGACTTCTAGGGAAAGAACTGCACCTTTTCAATCTTTTTGTTAGCTCTCCAACTTGAGATTAAATGACATATGCTGACATTTAAGACGTGTAACAGTAGTGTTGTGAAACCAATGCCTCCTCAAGCAAACTGCAGAGCACTAAAAATTGATTAAACAGTTAATGAATTGGGAAAATAAAAAGACTGGTGCCACAGGGAAATATCCTAACCCTAGGCAAACTTTTCAGGAGCATGTGTTGTGGTTTGTATGGGTGGAAGCTCTCTCACCATGAGCCCAATATTTGTGAGGCTGTTTCCTGCACAACACCTCTGAGCTACCGCCTCCTCCCATGCAGAAGGACCTTTAGCAACTCCCCAGCTCTGTGATTCCTTGCTTGCTCACCTTGTCCTTGCTGTCCTAACCTCACCCTGGCCAAGCTCCGATGGGAATGGCAGACTAAGATTTGTGACCTGTCACTGCCATTAAAGCTTAGGGCCTGACCCTTCCTCTTAGCTTACCAAAGGAAATTACTTCTTACTTATTTGCTGTATCTGCAAAGAAGGGTGACAGGGAAGAAAATAAGTGGATATGCTCTTAAATCATGTGGACACAGATTTATTTATGCAGCTGGCAAGTATCTAAATCCACCAGGACTCTAAATGAGTTTATGCTTCTCATCAAAGCTTTTGCACAGACCTGTGGATTAGTCATGCTCTAAATGAATAGCTCATTCAACCCTACAAGCCCTACCTGGCTACTTTCTAGTTAAAAAATGTTTGGATGGTAACAGGGACAGAGGGAGAGTCAGACACTGAGTTATTAAGTCCACGGCAAGGAAGCCTTCGGGGTGAGCTCAAGATTAACAGGACTGCATTAGTTAGCTAGGATTATCCATATCTGTATCTACATTGTATCAGCAAGCAGAGTCACATTCAAAAGGGTGGCTGTACTTTGAAATGGTGGGCTGATCTTACACCTACCTAAATTCCTCACTTTTCTACCTTTTTCCCCCTACATCATCATAAATGGTAAATTAACATGCCGTGAACTAATTTTGGTGTTTAGAGCTTCAAGCATGGTTTCTCTCAACAAGTCTTCCATATGAAGATAGGATGAGAGAGTTGGGGCTGTTCAGCCTGGAGAAGAGAGGGCTGAGTGGAGACCTCATA